>WEDG01004057.1:0-120481 GCA_017591395.1 Schistocephalus solidus | reverse complement strand
AATTTTTCACATGTGCTTTGGGCTTGACCGACTACCACAACCCGTTATTTTTCAAGGGACTCCTATGACTGAATGTTGAATCACAAAGGAGACACGCTTGATCTGCACCAATAATTTTGATCTCTCGCTTAATGCCGATAGAATTAGGACCAAAGCTTACCGATGTTTGGCTTTATTTCTTATAATTTCTATTTTCCTGAAATTCAATTAGGACTTTATCAGATATTTGTCCTTCCCATTCCTGAACATTGCTTTCCATATTTTGGTTTAATGACCGAGTGTAGCCGTTCTAAAATTGAAAAGGTTTGAAGACATTTTACTCGGAAACTCTAACATCTGACCCTTTCAATTACCTTGTACTCGGATAGGTGCCAGCTAACTAATCTAAAATTTTAGTGGGTTCGGAGACTGGCAGCTGGTTTCTGCCTCCTTTATCACCTTAATAATAATTCAAATATTCCCCAAATTCCAGCCCTAACCCCCTTTATTTGTCCATGCATCCTACGTTATTCTTCACTCCTTATACCACCTCCTATATCCTCCACATCTAAGCGCTCTATGTTCTTCGATTCCAGGTATTGCTTTCTTTGGAATAACCTGCCAATCGATATAAGGTTATCAAATAACATGTCTACTTTTAAGCGAAGACTGCACACTTATATTAACATTGATTCAATTAATCTTATATTTTCCTCTTCATTCCCAAGGAGCTTTCTCCGTGACCCCGAGAAAGGACCATCAGGAATATAGATGACCGTCTACAAATCATGTCTTCCATACATATGTTCCCCCACGAACCATGATGTCTTCATAACGTATGCCTCCGTAAGATTATCGCCAAACAATTTTGTCATACTGCGCGCTCGTTTAAAAGCACCTCCGTTTAGAATGCCAATAACCATCATCAGAATTATAATCTGAATACTGAGCTGTGCAGGCCTCATATTCATCATCGATTCTCATGCCAACTAGCACCCCTGAGCGCATTATGTTGATTTTTCTCACTCAATTATCGAATCTCCCATTATCGGTTCGTACTACGCTCAGAAGAAACCTATTTTGCTGCTTCATGTGCCCTCGCGGAGCAGTTTTGCGGTGTTTACCCTACACGGACTGTTGACGATCGTTTCGGGTTTTTCTGTCGGTGGTCTGAGCAATCAGCAATGGGAGTATCGTGGTCGCTTCGCTGGCAATTCTACCATGACCATAACGATCTCTACGGTCCTTTCCTCTTTCAATAATAAGCGTATGGATGATGCCTGCGAAGATTTCCCCTGTATAGCATCCTTGACGGTTACGCTTATAGCCAGTCGATATTCATTGGGATCACACCTGCGGTACTAAAAAGTATCCTCTGTCTCCATAGTCAGCGTACATAAAGGGCCTTTCGTACTGAAAGAAATCAGGAACAGCGTTGACAAAAAGGCAAAATAGGAGCAGACCAAGCAGGATACCCTGAATAACTCCTCTCCTCACATGTGTAGGGTTGGTGGTAACATTGAAAATTTTAAATAGTTGTGTGCGTGCATCCAAATAGGATGTTATAAGGTTAAAATCTTATTACTTATGCCAAAGTAGGCAAAATTAAGCAGGAGGAGATTATGGTCAACATTATCAAAAGCCTGAATGAAATCTAAATAAACTAAAATTCCAAAAGCACTGTCTTTAGCTTGTAGCACATGATCAAAGAAAGGAAGCTGGCAGGTGTCACAAGACCGTTTTTCGAGGAACCGAAACTGAGCAGCATTAATAAGGTTGTTCTCTGTTAGATGACGCAGTATCTTGTCTTTGATCAAAGGCTACAGATAAGGGTCATGCAGTAGATGTTGTATTTTTTGACTTCAAAAAAGCCTTTGATAGTGTACCACACGGGCTTCTTTTGCAGAAGATTTGGAACGAAGGAATTCAAGGAAAACTTTTCAATTGGATCAAGAGTTTCTTGTCTTTCAGAGTACAGAGAGTTGTTGTTGGAAAATCTAGCTCAGAATGGGTAAAAGTAGAAAGTAGTGTTCCACAGGGTTCTGTTTTGGGCCCCCTACTCTTCCTAATCTACGTGAACGACTGTCTCAACGACCTAGATTGTGAAGCTGTCATGTTTGCAGATGACATTAAAATATGGACTGAAGTCAGCTGCGCTGATGACGCAAAAAGGGGTTACAAATCGAATATCGACAAACTAAGTGCCTGGTCGGCTAAGTGGCTTCTTAAGTTTAATGTATCCAAGTGCGTGATCCTACATCTAAGCGCCGGTCGAAAAAGTATCTCTGAGACACCAGTACTTTTATTAATGGAACTGCATTAAAAAGAGGTCGAAACATACAAAGATCTGGGCATGTGGACAACTGTGAATTTGATGCCCCTCAGAACACTGTAAGAAAGCAGTCCAGAAGGCAACATGTACACTACATTGGATCAGACGTGGGTTTAAAATATTCCCCCCTGATCTATTCCGGAAAAGTCTATGGCGCCTTTGTGAGACCACATTTTAGATTACGGAGTACCAGCTTGGATACCGTGGATGAAGAAAGATGTTGACCTCCCTCGAACAGGTGCAACGGAGAGCAACGAAGATGGTTGACGGTCTTAAGACTTTACCGTACCAAGAAAGATTGAAAAAGCTTGACTTATTTCCTCTTTCCTACAGGCACTTACGGTGTAGCCTGCTCTGGACATTCCGGATTATCCGGGGCCATGATTCCACCCTGAGATCGGAGGATTTCTTCGACTTTGCCTGCACAACTCATCTGCGTGGTCATCCTTACAAGGTTAATAGCGAACGCACGCGATTGAACCTCAGAAAGTTTTCTTTCAGCCAACGAGTGGTTCGACCTTGGAACTCGTTACCAAGTGAGATGGTTACCTCTGAAAGCATTATTGATTTTTAAAAGAAGGCTTGATTGCATTGTATTTGACAAAAGACGACTGTCACAGCCTGATTTCTTAAAACCAGCCTTTTAAAAATCTTTTCGGGCTCTACTTTTCTTCCACAATGTTTCGCTTATGGCTGTGAAAACGCATTTGAAGTTATGTAATGCTTTGACTCAAACATTTGAAAATGTACAACATTTTATATTAACTGTACACATGCAATGATAACCTAACATTAATAGGGTCATCAAGGGCAATGCCTGTAACCCTTCAAAATATACATATATATATATATACATGTAAGGAAACCTAGAAGGTGAGAATTCCATTTGCCCGTTGAGCTCCACACGGAATGAGCAAGCAAGTCTGCCTGGATTTCTTTTACGAATCGTTGGGCCAATTATTTACAGAAGGAATATGCATTTAAGATCGTCCGCATAAATAAAAGACTGAGAGTGTTTAACTGCTGATGAAATATCATTAATGTAAAGTAAAAATCAAATAAGGACCTAGCATGGTGCCTCGAAGGACACCTCTTACAATAGATGTCTTAGCTGAAAATGAGGACCTCAGTAAGACCTTTTGTTTAAGATTACTTAGATAGGACAAAATGAAATCGGTACGGAGACTACGAAGTCCTAAAGCTTCTAACAAAACTAAAAGTCTCCTATGAGGCACTTTATCGAAGGTCTTGCTAAGATACTAATAGATAACCACCACAGAAATATGATCATTAGGAATAGATGTAAGTAGATTGAGAAAAGACAGGTGACATGTTTCACAAGAGCAATCGGGTAGGAAGCCATGTTGGGAAGAGCTAAGAAGTTTATTGTTTATGCAAAAATCTGTAACTATTATGGCAATTAGTTTTTCAAGGAGCTTAGCAAGAAAAAGTGTTTCATGAACATTGAAATAATTGTGAACATCCCAGCGTAACCCAGATTTAAATACAGGAATAACAATAGAGGTTTTCCAATAATCAGGAGAGAAACAATTATCGAGAAAAACGGAGAAAACTTTGCTCCGCAAAGGGTGAAAATCCCTTCTTTTTTTAATAAGAGAATTTGGGATGCTGTCGGTTCTAACTGATTGTCATTGATGAAGTTGGCTTATCTGTTTCTGAATATTTATAGGAACATAATCAATAATAGTGAGCAGCTCATGAGATTTCAGGGGGATCAAAGCGATGGGATTCGTTTCAAGGGTAAAATGTTTGGCAAAGAAGGAATTTGACAATTCTGCTTTGCCCAAATCCTCTGTTATTAAATTATTGATGCAATCAAGTAAGGGTGGAATGACTTTGTGTGATTAAGCGGAAGAACGGAGGTGGAGCACTTGAGCAACAGATGTGGAAGTTTATCATCGCTACGCCTATATCACGCGATCCCCATTTTTGAAGCTAATTCAAATATTTGTGCGATCATTAAGCTGCTTTCGTAATTTTAAGCTGATTTTGAAGGAAGTTTGGCACCGTGGAAGAAGCAGTATTTGCTATAATGGTCTTCTGTGGAATGAAATTGAGGAGGACTTCTTTTAGGACTTGCAATGTATCGTGGGAAAAACTTGGATTATTATTTTAAAAAGGCTTGGCCAATCCAGAATGGTGGTGAAATAATTCAATACTTATTTGTTAACATGAGCGAAGTCGAATTAGGTACTTTTATTTCTGGCTTTACAGAGGAGGAGAGTGAAAAACAACTATGAAATAATGCGTAATCACTTGCATAAAGGTCTTGATGGATACAATTTGTAAAATTTAAATCTAAAAAAACAATCTTTCCTAGTCACTAAGCTGACTAATTGAGACATGTTTGAAAATTAAATCGTGTTCAACATGTTCTCAAATTTTGGCGGATAAGTATTTACATGCCAGTCGATTTCTGGCAAATTAAAATCTCCTACGATTATTTTGACATCCAACGGAGCTTCTGTAACTTTTTCAAAGACTTCATCGAGCTAACTTTAATTGCGAAAATAACAAGGAGGATAACAGACACAATCAATTATTATTTTTTTCTTGTGCGGGAGGATGACTGAAACGAAACAAAGGGAATGTACAAGAGACGATCCAACGTAAATTAGACAATCACCGCCATGTTTTTCACCACGGTCTTGTCGATATAAACTAAAATTATCTAAATCGAGCGTCGAGTCTGAAATTAGAGTATGAGTCCAAGATTATATGATGCACATAATATCTGGGTCAAACTCAAAAGCTTAAGTTCTTAGCTCAGTCATCTTTTTCACGACTGACCTCGCGTTGAGTGAAACTATACTGAGCGTATTTGTGGAACGCGAGATACGCTCATTACTGTTTAAAAAAAGGAAGACAAAGTGGAGGAGAAGGACACAGTAAAGAGGAACGTGTGGGCGGAAAGAAAAAATGCTGCGGTCTACAATAAGCTAAGCTGTTAATGTAATCTAAATTAGGATTATTGTAGAGAAAAATATTTGGGTGGTATCCATTAAGAGAAAGCCTTAAAATAGGATTTTGAGGAATATAGGAATAATTTAGAATTTATATTTGGTTAGCACCGGGAAGGTACTGTCAAATCTGGTCAAAGTTTTTCAGCGATTGAAGTTGACCTTATTTTCTCTAAGCATGAGCACTCAGCTCAATATTTGAAAATAAAACAAGTTGTTTATCTGTAGGGATAAAACCCCAATGGAACGTCGGGTTTCACCCTCATTAGCAAACAAGAAGCCTTCGTCTACACCTTCAATATCAAAAGTTATCTCAGAGGTTTATCCTGTAGCTAATGCAAGACCACGGCCCTCCGGATCGACAGGAATTTCTGATTCAGCTGAATCTTCACCCGTTAACCTTGTTCCTGGTTTGAGTGAAATTGTGTCAAAAGCTTCACTTTTCTCATCCCAAGCAAACTATGCCTGCTATAGCTGCAAAGCTACTAAAACCTAAGCAAACTCTCTAGTAAATCTGAATCATTGGCTAATCCAGGCATTAAAATCAGAAAATGTCATTGCCGATGGAAACCTGCTAACCCATCAGCATCTACAAACAGCTGCGAACGCTAATGTTAGCATCCTCCCCAACCCAAAAGGTGCTGAAATCCCCAAATAATTAACGCTTCTAATTATGTTACCAGTTTTCGAAATCATTTATTCCTTTTTCAAATGCAAGTTTTCCGCCAATTTATGCGAACTTCCCTCAAAATCTCATTTCTATGCTACCACTTATCTTTCAAACGCCACAATATAGCCTTCCTTTCCAAGGTTATCATCCAAATATGCCGTTGTACAATAATCTCAGTTCTCTTAACAATAACATTTCGACAAATTGTAGACCAGAGCAATTTTTTTCCCAACTTTCGTTTCTTCTTTCCAGTTTTCTTATCCGCCAACAAATAATCATTTTTTATAAATACTGATGAGCGTAACCTGCAGCTCAGGAATACGCTCAGCTTTGTTTCACTCAATGCGAGATCAGTTGTAAATAAGATGGCTGAGCTTAGAACAGTAGCCTTTGAGCTTGATCCAGATGTGCTGTGCATCACTGAATCCTGGGCTCACTCTCTTATTTCTGACTCGACGCTTGCTATAGATAATTTCAATTTGTACTGACAAGACCGCAATGAAAAACGTGGCGAAGTTTGCCTCCTTTATATTAAGTCATCTTTTCACGACTGACCTCGACGTTGAGTGATACTATACTGAGCGTATTTGTGGAACGCGAGATACGCTCATTACTGCTTTAAAAAGGGAAGACAAAGTGGAGGAGAAGGACACAGTAAAGAGGAACGTGTGGGCGGAAAGACAGAAATGCTGCGGTCTACAATAAGCTAAGCTGTTAATGTAATCTAAATTAGGATTATTGTAGAGAAAAATATTTCGGTGGTATCCATTAAGAGAAAGCCTTAAAATAGGATTTTGAGGAATATAGGAATAATTTAGAATTTATATTTGGTTAGCACCGGGAAGGTACTGTCTAAGCAAACATTAGTAACGAAATAAAGTTATGACAATGTGTGCAGATAAAATGTACAAATTCATAAATTGTCCTGCTATGTCAACAGTTAGCAATTTTTAAAATTAATGGTGAACTAGAAAAATAGGCAGTGAGCTCCTACCATGAAAATGGAGGCAGAGTTCAATAGGCCTTCATTTTTGAATAGAAGGTAGGAGAAAAAAACGCTTAGGAAAAAATATTCAGGTGGTCCTTTCTCCGAGTCACGTGGGGAAAGCTACTGGGAAAAGATGAGGAAACTAAAAGGTTAATAATAATAATAATGGGTGGGGGGAAATAATAAGATTTGAAAATGGAACAAATTGTTTTGGAAAACTGATACCATAAGGGTGAGAGTTAATAAATTGGGGAGCCTGAGAATTTTATGGCTCGGATAATTGCTAAGGAAATTTTGGGTATGTATAACTGATGATGTAGGGTAAGGAGGTTTCCCAACTTTAATGACGTTTTTATTTTTGGAACTTAAATAAGGAGCAAGCTTAGACTTTCCCATGTTATTTAAAAGTTTAGTAGATTGAACATCTGAGACAGGAGGGCATAGCGTGGAATTGGAACGAGGCCAACTTGAACAAGTTTTTGGACAAAGTCACAAGTAGGAATACAATAAAAACTACTTTGAAACGGAGAAGCAGTTGGTCTTGGCACTAAACACGGAGTCACTGACATTAAAGAGGATTTGGGCAAATAAAAATTGTTAAATTCGTTTTGTTGCCAAGCACTTTACCTCTGAAATTAGCCTCACTCCATCAATTCCTCTGCTTTCAAATTCAAATTCACTTCTAACAACCATTAATTTCTCTCTTTCACGTATTCAAAAAGGAATAGCTAACCTAAAAAAAATCACATTCAGTTGGAACTGATAACATTCCAAACTCCCTTTTTAAACGGTTAAGATATTTTCCACCTTTACCAAGCAAATTATTCTCAGTATTTCTCGACAACGGTTTCTTCCCCGATTATCGGAAAACTTCTATTATAATACCAGTTTTTAAATCTGGGTCCTGATCTGACATTCCTAACTATCACGGTGTTCATAAATCGCCCTCTCTCGCTAAACTCTTCGAAAAACTAATTGCAAAACAAATTACGGATTTTTTCATAAGTAATCAAATAATCAACTTTTCCCAACACGGATTTTTACCGGACCGCTCTTGTGAAACCTGCCCCATATATTTTCTAAATCAACTAACCTCTCTTCGTAATGATAATCTATCTGTAGTAGTTATCTATTTTGATCTTAGTAAGGCATTCGATAAAGTGCCTCATAGACGATTTCTAGATAAACCAGAAGCTATAGGATTTTGTAGTCCCCTTACTGACTTTATTAGATCATACATAAATGTCCGAAAACAAAGGTTTCAGTGGGGTCCTCGTACTCAAAGTCTACCCGATTGTGATTGGTGTCTTGCAAGGTACTGTATTAAGTCCTTGGCTGTTCTTACTATATATAAATGATATTTTATCGATCGTTAAACATTCTCAATCTTTTATTTATACTGATGACCTCAAATGCGTGTATTCCTTTCCTATCTATACGACCGAACGATGCCAAGAATAAATTCATTCGGACTTAGACGCTCTTTCGGCGTAGAGCTTCACATGGCTAATGGAGTTCTCACCTTCAAAGTGTCGCAATATGAGTTTTGGGCCTGTAAGGCTGCCACAACCTATTATTTTTAAAGGCTGTTTTATGACTGAATGTTCCTCCATCAAGGGCTTGGGCTCGAGCCGCACCAATAAATTAGATCTTTCACCTCATGCCGATAGAATTATGGCCAAAACTACTGAAATCTGCGGCTGTATTTCTTATAATGTCTTCCTTGCTGAAATAAAATTAAGTCTTTATCGTATGTTTGTACTTCTCATTCTTGAATTTTTGTATCCTTTCTTCGGTTTAATGAACGAATCTAGCAGTTCAAAAATTGAAAATTTCCTAAGACATTTCACAAAAAACTCCTGTTTCCGACTTTTTCAACTACTTCCTACTCAGAAAATACCAGCTAACGAAGCTAACATTTATTTTGGTCAGGAGACTGGAAGCAGGCTTTTGTCTCCTTTTCCGATTTAATAATAAATCAATTCTTCCCAAGCTTTCTGTCATTACCCCCGTTAGTCTTTCTTATATCCTAAGAAATTCTGAACTAATTATACATCCCCCTGCATCATCCACGTGTAAGCACACTCTTATCTTTGAGTATAGATACAGCTTTCTTTGGAATAACGTGCCAATATAAATTAGGTCCTTAACTAGTCTACCTGCATTCAAGCATAGACTGCACATTTATCTTCACACTGATTATATTAACCCTTTATTTTCCTCATCTTCTCCCGGTAGCTTTCCCATGACTCGGAGAAAGGACCTTCGGAAATTTAAGTGACCCTCTTGAAAATGTTTTTTTTGCTTCCTCAAGTCCCCCATGAATCATGATGACTCCTTATATCACCAGTCATCCAAACGATAAAGTCATTCGGACGTACACACTCGGTTGTCCACAGTCTAAAATGCTGCCGTTTCATTGGATTCTAACATTCATCAGAAGTCAATTCTGGATCCTATGATGCTGAGGCCTCAAAATCATTGACGCATTTTCATGAGATTTGTTTTATATGCCTGAGGGATCGAGAACGAACCATGCCAACATTTCATTATCTCATTCTAAAATGCTACAGCAGTATTACCCTACTCTACCGCCTGACCTCATTTCCTAAGCAATTTTTTTCTCCTACCCTCTATTCGAAAATGGAGGTCTTTTGAACCCTGCCTACATTTTTAAGGTAGGAGTTTTTCCACTGCCTAATTTTCTAGTTCAGTATTTAATGGCAAAACATCGCTAACTATTGACCTAACAGGACTGCAGAGCCAGTAATATTGCCTTCAGCATGAAGTCCGGCATCGGATTCAGAGTCCATGAACTCCATCAGAACGGAAAAGAGATTTCGAGAATCAGCACTCGAAATTCGTGAAAAGTGTCCTGAATTTAGAAAACTAGTGACAGCTCTCGTAAACAAAGGAAAGTTTTGCTGGATTTTACTACTTATGGGTAGTTTATTCCAGATTGCTATAGCGTTTACCGAAAAAAACTGATGGTATCTAACGGTGCGTGCCAAAGGAAGAAATAAGAATACATCTCTATGATTGGTGCATCGAGAGGGGTCGAGCTGCCTCAGGGATATAAGGAGGTTAAAGATAAAACTGTTTAAAATTTTAAACAGTAAAAATAGTCCCTTCTGTAATCTACGAAGCCACAACCGGTAGGGGCTTGTAAGCTCACAGCGTTGTTGGTAGGACAGGTTTCTGCACTCTGAAGTAAAAAATATTTTAGTAGATAAAAACTGGACTGATTCGATCTTCCTCCGTTCACTCGCGTGCAGAAGGCTAAATAGAAACAAGCAGTATTCCATACTAGGTCTGACCTAAATTTTATAAAGACCGGTCCTAATATTGATAGTTTTAAAATTTCTGAGAATAAACCCAGTGTTTTGGCGTGCTTTCGATACAATCAGGGCGCAGTACTCTGACAGATTAAGACTACTAGAAGATTATATGCCCAGATCCTTTATAACCCCGGGCACATTTAAAAAATTCACAAAGTTTTGCATCATCATCAGATGATGAATTAGGCGGGTTGTAAATAAATCTGAGAATCGCCTTTTGCCGGGGCAATAGGATAATGGATGCGAAGCAATAATTAACAGAGAATGACGTAAGATCTAGATAAAATGGAAAGTGCTTAAATGAAGCTTTAATATAGAGAAGACAACCACCACCACGCTTGCTAATGTGGTCTTGACGGTAGAGATCGCACTGGTCAATGACAAGCAAAGAGTCGAAAATTAAGGGATGGGTCCAAGATTCAGTTACACATAAAACATTGGGCATTAACTCAAAATCAATGGCTCTCAGTTGGGCCATCTTATTTAAATCAGATCTAGCATTAAGTAATATGACATCTAGCGTAGTTCGAGTATCCAAACTAGGGTTATCGTTATTTATAAAAAAGGAAGACTTGATGGTGGGGAAGTAAACTGCAGAGAGGAAGGTGCAGACAGAAAGTAAAATTGCTGTTGTCTACAATTAGCTAAGCTGTTACTGCTAACTAAATTAGGATTATTGTAGAGAAACATATTTGGGTGATATCCATTGAGAGGAAGGCTATTTTCTGCGTTAGCAAAAAAGGAGGCCTTAAAATAGGATTTTGAGGAATATTGGAATAATATGGGGGGAGAATAAGATTTGAAAATGGAACAAATTGTTTAGGAAAACTGTGACCGTAATGGGTAGAGTTAAATAATGGGGGAGCCTGAGAAGTTGATTGGTTGGGATAGTTGCTAAGGAAATTTAAGGTATGTATGGTAGATGCTGGAGGGTTAGGAGGTTTCCCAAATTTAATAACGTTTTTCTTTTTGGAACTTAAGTTTGGAGCATACTTTGACTTGCCCAGGTTTTTGATAAGTTTAATAGATTGGACAGCTGAGACCGGAGTGGATAGCGTGGAATGGAAACGAGGCGAACTTGACACAGTTTTGTTGACTAAGTCAACAGGAAAACTACGTTGAAACGGAGAAGCAGTCGGTCTTGGCACTTTTGACGTAGTTACTGACATAAAAGGCAGGCCTACGACACGGCTGATAACTACTGCGTTTGAAATTCCTATTCGCGAGGAAGAAGGCGTTAATGGATTCGTTGTAAGAAGAGCGGGAGTTGAAGTTAAGGAGGTTTTTGAACCGGGCACTATAGGAGATTGCTGTATCGTCTCGTTATGGTTTGCATAGCCATGACCAGACTTATGTATAATAGATTGAGAGGCCGAAGACCTATGCAAGAGGGGAGACACATTCCTTCACTCCATCGGTGTAAAGATCCCGAAAATGGAAACATTTTGCAACTTCTAGATAACGAGAAATGCATCCTCGTTGTGCAAAAATGGAGTCCACCTCGATCGGTGAAAACAGGGTGGCTAATATAGGTGGATGTTTGCTACGTGAGGAGAGGCATTTGGCTTCCGCTATTTTGTAGTTGAAACCGCATGAGTACAGGAAGTCTACGGCAACGTCAATGGGTCGTCTGTCTCGGGAAACATTTTTCAAAAGAAAATAACAAATCCTTTTTGTTGGTCTGATGTTTCACTGGCAACCAAATGGACGAGAGAATCCTGACACTGACATTCCTGAGATGGAAGAACAGAGATGTCACCGTCGAATATGTTCCCCAGTATAGAGAGAACTGATCCAAATTTTAACATAAAATCATTACAATTTTGTAAAGCAGAGATATCAAGCAGCTTAGCTTTAACGATTGGTTGCATATGCATATCACTGCTGTAACTACTAGATGCAACGAAGCAACGCTTCGGTGCAACGGCTGAGAGCTTGCAACGAGCTGAAATTTTCGTTCTCATTTTTGCTAGGAGGCTTTATTTTGGTCAAACTTAGGAAAAATGAGGCAAAAAATATTCTGCGACAAATGGTTTTTCCAAAATTTTAACTAAGGACCTATATACGTGCTTGAGAAAACTTCTTAGGATAACAGATCCACCTGACTTATAACGATGCTTTATCGGGTGAAAACGTTGACTCTAGATGTTCACACCTGTAGAAGTGGACGAGCACCACAGGTATAAGCAGTTGATAGAGTGTTAAAAATGCAAAATGTTTATCAAAAAATCAGGTAGTAATTTAAGCTTTGGATAAGGAAATCCTGAAAAAATTAGAACTTAAACTTAGCTTTCAAAAACGAGCTGCGCACCTTGACCTTGACCTCGATGTGTTAGTAATCCCCCCATATTTGCCGATCGGAAATCATGGAAAAAACTGTAGTTTTTAGAAAACGTTTCATCAGCCTCGAGTTCTAGTGAAGAAAGAACTAAAGCATAGTCTGAATTCCGAAATGGGTCTAAATGTGAATGTCAGTAACACCGTGTAAAGTGCCAAGACCGACTGCTTCTCCGTTTCAACGTAGTTTTCCTTGTATTTCTACTGTTGACTTAGTCAACAAAACTGGGTCAAGTCCACCTCATTCCCATTCCACGTTATCCACTCCGGTCTCAGCTGTCCAATCTAATTAACCTATCAAAAACCTGGGCAAGTCGAAAGTATGCTCCAAACTTAAGTTCCAAAAAGAAAAAACGTTATTAAATTTGGGAAACCTCCTAACCCTCCAGCATCTACCATACATACCCAAAATTTCTTTAGCAATCATCCCAACCAATCAACTTTTCAGGCTGCCCCATTATTTAACCCTACCCCTTATGGTACCAGTTTTCCAAAACAATTTGTTCCGTTTTTCAAATCTTATTCTCCCCCCATATTATTCCAGTATTCCTCAAAATCCTATTTTAAGGCCTCCTATTTTAGCTAACGCAGAAAATAGCCTTCCTCTCAATGGATATCACCCAAATATGGTTCTCTACAATAATCCTTATTTAGTTAGCAGTAACAGCTTAGCTAATTGTAGACAACAGCAATTTTACTTTCCGTCTGCACCTTCCTCTCTGCAGTTTACTTCCCAACCACCAAGTCTTCCTTTTTTATAAATAACGATAACCCTAGTTTGGATACTCGAACTACGCTAGATGTCATATTACTTAATGCTAGATCTGATTTAAATAAGATGGCCCAACTGAGAGCCATTGCTTTTGAGTTAATGCCCGATGTTTTATGTGTAACTGAAGCTTGGACCCATCCCTTAATTTTCGACTCTTTGCTTGTCATAGACCAGTACGATCTCTACCGTCAAGACCGCATTAGTAAGCGTGGTGGTGGTTGTCTTCTCTATATTAAATCTTCATTTAAGCACTTCCCTTTTTATCTAGATGTTACGTCATTCTCTGTTAATTACTGCTTCGCATCCATTATCCTGTCGCCCCGGCAAAAGGCGATTCTCGGATGTATTTACAACCCGACTAATTCATCATCCGATGATGATGCAAAACTTTGTGAAATTTTTAAATTGATTTCGAAGTCAAATTTTTACATTAAAATAATCGCTGGGGACTTTAATTTTTCCTGAAATTGACTGGATTTTAAAATCTTGTCCACCCAGATTTCAGCCTTTCCTCGATACCAATAAGTTTTCTAATTGGTCCCAGCTTGTCCGTTCTTCAACGAGAGACAAGCGTATTTTAGACCTGATTTTCACAAACGACATTGTTCCCCTCTTCGTTGATGTTAAGCAGGGTCTCTTCCAAAGTGACCATACACTAATTCACTGTTGCCTTCCGATTGTTTTATTGAAAAAGGTTAGTGCCGTTCGTACCTATCATGCTTTTGACCTCGCAGATATGAGCTTAATTAGTAACTTTTTGGACTCATTGGACTGGCAGCATCTCTCCTCCATGAACGACGCAGCAAGTCTTTGTGACTTCGTGTCAGTCGTTTCAAATAACATCCTGGAGCTTGTGCCAACCAAAATAGTCAAGCCCTACGTCTCGGAATCTTCCGTTCCTCACTTTCTTTTGCCACGACTAAAGAAATTGAAGAAGCAGTTGAAAGATCAATATACTAGTTCATTATCTGTACATCTAAGGATCGCAGAGATTTTTGAATTAGCCTCTAAGATTCGTCTTGCACATGACAGATAGAGGGAATCTTGCGCACTCAGTGAGCCAAACTCTAAAAAAATCTGTTGCTTAACTGTTCCGCCGTCGATCCTCTTCTAAACGAGGTTATGAAATTCCTCCATTACTAAATGAAGACAAGAACTTCGTCCTGGAAGACTCTGACAAGGCAGAACTGTTTAGTGCGTTCTTTGCAAATCATCTTACGATGGAATCTGAACCGGTTTCGACGTTTCAGGCATCCTCATTGAATGTTATCAGCACTATTGATTTCTCCTTAGAAATAATTCGTAAGCAAATAATTCGTCTGAAAAGCTCGCACTCTTCGGGAACTGACGGTATTCCAAACTCAGTTATTTAGAGAGTGCCGAGCTTTCTCCGATTGCTTAGCCATGTACTCTCAGTTCGCCTAGAAAATAAGCTTTTAAGCGACTCGCAATATGGTTTTCTACCTGTGAGATCATGCGAAGTGTGTCACTTAGCTTTTCTTAACCTCGTCACTTCCCTTCGTAACGAGCAACAGTCAGTGGTTGTGATCTACTTTGACCTGAGCAAAGCCTTTGACAAGGTACCGCACAAACGTCTTCTAGTGAAACTGGAAGACCTTGGCATACGGCCTCCTCTCCTTGACTTCATTGATTCCTACTTGTCTAACCGCAGCCAGAAGGTCTTAGTAGGTAAAAGCTATTCGAAGCCTCAGCCGATCACGAGTGGCGTTTTTCAAGGCACGGTTCTAGGTCCCCTACTCTTCATTCTGTACATTAACAAAATTTCAATTTTACTCACAAATTCACAAAATTTCGCTTTAGCTGACGATCTCAAGTGCACTTATTCATTTTCTAAAGACACTGCTAATAGTTGCGTTGACAAAATCAACACTGATCTACTTATGCTCTCACGTTGGAGCTGTACTTGGCAGATGGAATTTTCTCCATCCAAGAGCAGTTTCAGGTGTTTTGGCCCTGCAAAGCTTCCTGGACCACTAGTATTTCAAAATAGTACACCTTTAGAACGATCAACCATAAAAGACTTAGGTTTAAGTTACACGAATAAGCTAGCATTATCGCCTCATGCAGATCGAATTTCTGCGAAGGCTGCACAGATGTGGTTTTATATCAAATAATTTCTTCCTTCCGGAAATAAAGTTAAACCTATACCGCATGTTTTTTCTTCCTATCCTCGAATAGTGCTGTACCCTATTTGGGCTGATGAACGCCTCTGACCGCAGAAAGATTAAAAAAGTTCAAATGGTTTTTACTCGAATACTATTTTCTCTTCCTGGATCCAGTATTTCTTATACGGATAGATGCCAGTTAGCAAACATTAAATTTTTGTGGGTTAGAAGACTCAAAGCCGGTCTCTGCTTCCTGTTTCGCGTTAACTCTAGTCCAAATCTCCCACGAATTAACGCTCTCACTCCGGTGGATCGACCCTATGCCACTCGTAATTCCTCCATGATCATTTCACCACCCCTTAGCTCCACAACTAACCGGTCTCAGTTTTTTGCCTCCAAATATGCTTTTATATGGAATAATCTACCACTGCAAATTAGGTTGTCGTCTACATTAGCTATTTTCAAAACCAAATTACGCAAACATTTAACTTCGGAAGATATAAAGTCCTTATTGTCTGTTTCCTTCCCTAACTCGCAACATTTGGATTTTGAAAAGGGTCCTCCTGGTATTTGAGGCAGCTCCCTTGATATTATATTGATCTCTAATTATATTTCCATTATCCTCTGCAGAGTCAATCTTTGCATTTACTTTTTATTCCCCTCATTTTAAACTAGTATTGCCAACTCTTGACAACCTTCATACTTACCTCTGAATTTGCAACCCTGACGATAGTCTGCAGGTTCTGTTAATGATTGAGGTGGGTTCTAATGGTTTCGCCTCTTTGGTGATGGACTATACAGTCAGCAAGGTCGCATCTCGATGATGCTCTCGTGACCTCTACTGTCCCCTCTTCGTTTCGACCATGTTGTCTACGATGAGTTCGTCCTCTCTCACCTCCACTGGTGTTTATAAACAGAAGCTCTGACTGTTATATTATCTCTCACCCGACAAGGAGCTTTCCGAACCCTCATACGTTGTCAGCAACATCACAATACTATCCCATTGCATTTAGCTATTATTTTTTAGTGAAGCAGTTATTTTTTCTCCAATTTTTTTTAAATTGGCGGCTCGCCGAACTCCGCCTCCGATTTAATCCTAGTAGTTTTTTACTGCTTATTTTCCAGTTCACCGTATATGCCAAAGATTGTTGACTTTTGTATTAAAAATGGCAAATCTTTTTGAATCGGATATGTTTACCATATTACTCATTTCTGCTGTTCATATGGATGCTCACATAGTGCAGCAATTATCCACTTTGTATTTAGTTAAACCATGGTACTAAGTTTGTAATTATGGGGCCCTCTGGGCCTTAAATATACAATTTATTTATTATTTATTTATTTATGACAATGGCTGACAACCTCTAAAGAAAATGAGATCAAGTATGTTTGGTCCTCGGGTGGGAAAATCAACCACCTGTTCCCAACTGCCAGTATCTATGGCCTCAAGAAAGTTTTCGAACTTTGAAGGACCGGAAGGTGGAATCCAATGAACTTCAGGTAGATTGAAGTCACATGCAGTCAAGCAGTACTTCAGAGTAAGTTCAACTGGCGGTGAGAGACGATGATCGTAATCCTCAGTTGCGTTTGGGGGGCGAAAGACACAACGAACGAATAACGAGTAGTTATATTTTAGAACTACTCGGAGCCAACAGCTCCATTCTACTGCGGCAGAAATCTAAGTGGCTGCTTAATATAGATGCAGCTTCCTCCGCCACGGCCATCGTGTCGATCGTTACGAATATAATCATACCCTAGAATAATGTGTTCAGAGTCGGATACACAGGGTGTTGTTCATGTCTATGTTATTATTACCATGTCAGGGTGGTGGATGAAAATCAGAGTCTGGAGCAAAGGCATATTATTAAGCAGAAATCTGGCATTTAAGATGAATAATGTAAGCGGGCACGTTTTTGGTTTCTGAAAAGGGACAGTTAGGCTGTCAGAGTGACATGAAGCTGTCATGTTTGCAGATGACATAAAAAGACAGGCTGCAGTCAGCTGCGCTCATGACGCAAAGGGGTTTCAATCGAATATCAACAAACGAAGTGCTTGGTCCACCAGGTGGCTTCTTAAGCTTAATGTATCCAAAGTGTGATCGTACACATAAGCGCCGGTCGAAAAGTATATATGAAACACCAGTACTTATAAATGGCACTGCATTAAAAGAGGTAAAACACACAAATGTCTGGGCATATGGACCACTGTGAATTTGATGCCCTCAGAACACTGTAAGAAAGCAGTCCAGAAGGCAACGTGCACACTGCACTGTATCAGGCGTGCGTTTAACATATTTCCTCTGATCTCTTCGGAAAAGTCTATGGTGTCTTCGTGAGACCATATTTAGATTACGGACAACCAGCCTGGATACCGTAAAGGAAGAAAGAAGTTGACCTCCTCGAACAGGCGCAACAGAGAGCAATGAAGATGGTCGACGGTCTTATGAATTTACCGTACCAAGACAGATTTAAAAAGCTTGACTTAGTTACTCTTTCCTACAGGCACTAACGTTGTAGTCCGCTCTGGACTTTCCGGAGTATCCAGGGCAATTATTGCTCCCTGATATCGGAAGATATCTTCGAGTTTGCCGGCACAACTCATCTGCGTGCTCATCCTTACAAGGTCAATAGCAAACGCACGCGATTGAACCTCGGAATTTTTTTTCAGCCAACGAGTGGAACGACCTTGGAGCTCGTTACCAAGCGAGAGAGTCACCACTGACAGCATTTCTGATTTTAAAAGAAGGCTTAGTCGTTTATGTCTATTTTTGAAGGAAGAAGGCTTTCGCACTTGAGCTCCCTATTCACATTCAAAAATGATAAAGAATAAACGTTTGCAGCAATACCTCTGAGGTCATCGATATATGTGTGGGCCAGGCATAAGCTGCCACTACTGACACAAGCTTCAGTATAAGTACAATAGTTACTCAGCAAATGAGTATCCAGTTTGCATTTAAATTTTTCAAAAGTTTCTGAAAGGACCAATTAATCAGGGAGTCCGTTCCGTGCACCAACGACCCTCTGCGAAAAGGCATTCCGACGG
Organism: Schistocephalus solidus; assembly: GCA_017591395.1. Lineage (NCBI taxonomy): Eukaryota > Metazoa > Platyhelminthes > Cestoda > Diphyllobothriidea > Diphyllobothriidae > Schistocephalus > Schistocephalus solidus. The sequence goes on along the minus strand of WEDG01004057.1, from coordinate 101,916 downwards.
ACGTCCGTGCGGACAGATTTTCCTCTGCAGTTTAAAGGGATGACCCCGCAGATGTTCCGTTTCAGCCAATTAAAAAGAAGTCAGCAAATTCTAGGGCACACTAGCGGCCTCTGATAATCCAGTAGGTTTGGATGAGGTCGCAACGTAGTTGCCTGTAATTGAGAGGAAACAGATCAAGTTCAACTAGTCTGGTTTCTTAAGACAGATGACTAAGATTCTTGACCATCTTCGTAGACCTCGCCTGAACTTGTTCGAGCTGTAGATAATCCTTCTTAAACCACGGACGCCAGGCCTGGACGGCATATTCCCAAGTGAGATCGAACAAATGCTCCGTAGGTTTTTTGGAATATTTCCTTATCAATCTGCAGAAATCCACATCTGAGCGCAAATAAAACTTGTGTTGCGCTGCCTTTACACACTGTGAATATGGTTTGAGTGAGGAGTTTATTAGAATACCGAGGTCCTTCTGTTCCTCAACAATCGAAAGGGGCTGCCCATCGAGAAGGTATTGGTAGGAATCATCCTCCTTTCTGGTCTTTCTGGTACAAAATCTTAGGACCACACACTTTCCAACGTTAAAAATTTAAGAGCCAACGAGCAGACCAGCTGCTAAGACGGTTAAGACACTCTTGAAGTTCGTGCTTATCGGCCTCAGATCTGATGACCCTCCACAATTTAACATCGTCTGCAGACATAACGGCGCTACAACCAAGGTCTTCAAAACAGTCGTTTATATAGACTAAGAAGAGAAACGGTCTTAAGACGGAGCCTTTGGAGACACCACTGAGAACCGGAGTTGGTGTTGACTTCGAGGAATCGATGCACACAGTTTGAAATCTTGCTGTAAGACAATCTGCGATCCATGTCTGCAGCATTCCTCTTATTCCAATTTAAGATAATTTGTAGATGAGACGTTTGTGTGGGACACTGTCAAACGCCTAGTTGTTGGTATAATATTTGACAGAAGTCGACTCTCGCAACATGATTACTTAAAACCAGCCTTTTTAAATCTGTCGGGCTCTAATTTTCTTCCGCAATGTTTCGCCTATACCTGTGCAAACGCATTTCGAAATTATGTTATGCGTTGACTCAAAACTTTTAAATGTACACCATTTTATATTGACTGTACATATGCAAGTGAAAACTTAACGTTAATATGGTCATCAACGGCAATGCCTGTAACCCTTCCAATTATAATATATATATATATATATATATATATATATATATATATATATATATATATATATATATATATATATATACAAAGTGGTGTCCTGAATGTAGAAAACTAGTGACAGTTCGCGTAAACAAGGGATAGCTTTGCTGAATTTTGATACTTCTAGGTAACTTATTCCAGATTGCTAGAGCGTTTACCGAAAAAAACTGTCGGTATCTAACTTTGCGTGCCAAAGGAAGAAATAAAAATACATCTCGATGACTAGTGCGCTGAGAGTGGTCGAGGTGCCTCAGAGATATAAGGGGGTTAAATGTACGACTGTTTAGTAGTTTAAACAGTAAAAATAGTCCCTTCTGTAATCTGCGAAGCCAAAGCGGGTCAAGGCTTGTAAGCTCACAGCGTTGGTAATAGGACAGGTTTCGGTGATCTGAATAGAAAACTCTCTTTTTAATGAAGTGCTGGACTGATTCTATCTTCTTTCGTTCACTAGCGTGCAGAAGACTAAATAGAAACGAGCAATATTCCAGACTAGGCCTGACATACATTTTATAGAGGCTGATTCTAATTTTGACGGTTTTAAAATTTCTGAGAATAAACCCAGTAGTTTGGCGTGCTTTCGAGACAATCAGGGCGCAGTGCTCTTACAGATTAAGACTACTAGAGTATGATATGCCCAGATCCTTTATAACTCCGGGCACGTTTAGATCGTGACCATCTATGCTTAGGTGGGGCTGATGGTTGTCGCCAATAACCATCACGGAGCACTTTTGCCAAGAAAGTGAGAGGCGCCATGTGCGACACCACTGAGCAAAGGCCTGAAGATTCGTTTTTAAGAGCTCAAGCATGATGTTGCGATCAACCGGTTTATATCGATAGGCAACTTTTAAATCGTCAGCGTACATAAAGGGCCTAGCATACTGAAAACAATCAGGAACATCGTTGACAAAGAGGCAAAATAGAAGCGGGCCGAGCACGCTGCCCTGAATAACTCCGCTCCTCACATGCGTGGGGTTGGAGATAACATCAGAAATTTTAACCCGTTGTGCGCGAGCATTCAAATAGGAAAAATATTAAGTTCAGAAGCTTGTTACCTATGCCGAAGGAGGCAAGTATCAGCAGTAGGAGATCATGGTCAACACGATCAAAAGCCTTAGTGAAATCGAAGTAAACGGTGTAAATTGCAAAACCGCTGTCTCTAGATTGTAGCACATGATCAAAGAAAGAGAGCTGGCAAGTGTCACAAGACCTTTTTTCGAGAAAACCATGCTGAGCCACATTAAGTAGTTTATTTTCTCTTATTGGCAGTGTCTTTAGAAAATGAATATTTGCATTTGAGATCTTCAGCGTAAACGAAATATTGTGAATTTGTGAGTAAAGTTGAAATTTCGTTTATGTACAGAAGGAAAAGAAGGGGACCTAGAACCGTGCCTTGACAAACGCCACTCGTGATCGGCTGAGGCCTCAAATATTTGCAACTCCATGCACACTAAAAGTATGAAGAAATTACAAATTATTGATAAACTCATCAAGTGCATTGTCTTTATTTTTCCGTCTAGGCATATACAGGTTATATTGCAGGTTGTCAATGTCGTCTAAGGTCAAACTCCATCAAAGTCTGATAGTTTTCTTGCGTATATATGAGTTCGTAACTGCCGCAGTATGTGTTATTAAGCAAACTAGCAGATAGTTAAGCAAGTACCTTAAACGTTCCAAAATACTTAAATTTAACTTGGATCCCGGAATAAATTTCCAATTAACCTTTGATCGCCACAGCAGAGTGCATGAATGATTAGCTAATCAGAAACGGAAACGTAAGCCCGCGATGACAGTCGAGGTCACGGCGCAGTACACTTTTGTCTGTGTTTTTCTGCGGACGTGTAAATTTGTTACTCGCTCCACTCGATATGTGTGGTGAGTGCATCGTAAAATAATTTTGTTGCCATCAGTGTTTTAGCATGTTAGTCACTAAAACGTGTCAATGGACAGATACAGTTCACACACTTTACTCCTTTCGATAAATTGTTCTGAAATTTATTAATAGCTGCTTCAACAGACATATCATTGCATTTTATCCTAAGGAAATCTATCCTTTTCCTTAATTTATTAGTAACCTAATAGGAGCCTATTAGCCAGCACGTTATATTTAGAGAGAATTATAGAGAGTTTTCTTGACATCATATATACTACGCAGTAAATAAGTAGTTGCAATCCGTGGAGCTCGGAATCTAAAGTATCGACACTATTGCACGCCTAGTTACTAACGGTATCAGTTCCAGTTTCATATTCTTCGGTTTGCGAAACGTGCTGACAACTACGATATTGTGTACACAAGTGTACACAAAAGTAAGTTGAATCATTTACCGGACGTCTGGTAAATGATTCAACTTACTTTTTGCTTTTTTTATGGTAGACAAGTGTTCTACTACACCAGCAATACTGCTCATGCATATATTGCGAAAAACTACGCAGAAATTCTAAGCTTATTCAAATTTAACGTAAGATAGCTACTCACAAATGCTTACGAGTTTCCCTTCACCTTGTCTGTAATATCCGTCAATATGTAAACACTCAACTTTAATTTATACTTTGTGTACTTTTGATCCCAAAACCTCTTCACTCAAGTTTATTATATGGATTAATTCCTTTATAATCCGTAAAAAACTACTACTAGTTTTGAGAATTAACAATGATGGGTGAGGTCGACAGAAATAATCGCATCCTCAGAAATTTGAAAGACGTCAATAATCAAAAAACGACGAAAATTGCTATATAAATTGTTTTTTTTCCTCCTCCTCATCTTCCTCTTCCTCCTCATCCTCATCCTCCTCCTCCTGCTCCTCCTCCTCCCTCCATATACATTAAAAAAAATTCTCAAGAGTTCATTCACAGCTCCAAAATTAATCTCATCATTGAAGTCACGAAATACTGGACAAACCGATAGTCCTTACGGCCTCCATGGCAGTTAATATTTGCAGCCGACAGAAAAGTAAAGCAAGCAAGGCATTAGCTTTCAAAATTCTCAATACATACATTGCCCTTTCAAATATTTAACTTTTAGAAAATGCATATCATTTATACAGTAGCATTTTGAAGAATAGGCTACTAGATATCCAAAATCGGTAAACATCGCGATAAGAACAAGTAAGTTAGATGTTTAGGAAGAAGACTGTTTTTCCATCTTCTTTTAAGCTCACTCACCTAAAATAAATAAATATCGATTTTTTATGCAAAACCTAGGCTTTATCAGCAACAATTTACTTGTTACTCCTCCACCAAAAAAGAGATCACATGGCACTTTCGTGGTTCGAGGTATTTCACCTTTGGATTACCTCACCAATTCAAGTTTTCCTAAAATTTATGTTCCGAAAACAGTTTCTGAGACCGATTCCGAGATAGCAAGTTAGTCACGAAGTTGTTCCAAATAGGATCTCCTACAGGGTTAGCTCAACCTAAGGTTGAATAGGCTCTGGCCTTCAGAGGTGGTACGCGCATGCTCTTAGATATAAGATATATGTTTTGTTGACATATCTAATTGATTTTTTTAATTGTTTTTTTTAGCTAAGAGGTGAATTTGGTTATCTATTATTTGAAGTACTCGAGTATATTTATTATCAGTTTTACCAACTAAGCTTACTGTTGTAGGTTTCAGCAAAAGCCACAAATATCAGATATCGAACCAAAAACACTCATACACTTCCATCGGCATTTAACTTAGATGATCAACCTGAATCTAAAGGATGTGAACCTTCATTTTGGTATTTTATATTTGCACACTCCAAACGCATAAGCAAAGTTGCAGAAATATGATTATCGCAAGGAAAGCCAAACCCTTGTTCAGCTATTTTGATAAATGGATTTAGACAATCGAGCCTCCAGGAACAAGTCCCTTCAGTTTAATATGTCAACGGTTGTAATGTTAGGCTACAAATCTGTTTAGATTCACTTATGTATGTAGTTCACAGACTTATCTTGTTTACAGCACGCAGTGCTGACGTTCTGTTATGCCTTGAATCTCTATTCCAGTGTCTACAAAAACGTCCTCTCGACGTCCTGTAGTTGTAGATTGGTTGAGTCCGAGTTAACCACTGACTGGGGTTAAAGTATACCTACCTGAGGACAGCAATTAAGTCCGAAACAACCATTCCAGCCTTCAATGATTTTTCATCAATAAACTCGGCATTTTTAGTTGACTGTCTTTGATGCGAGTTTGAGGAAACTCGTTAAATAAAGTAACTTTTATATCGTCGAGTTCTTAGAAATTCTTAACGTCTTTCATTTGCACATTGACGATGCGAGCTGGTACCTACTGACAGCAGCAGTAAATTCAAAGTGTCTTATGTTGACAATTTGGTCGATTCATTACAAAATAGGCTTGTACTTATTGGCTAAGGCTGCGTTACCCAAAAGTCTTCTGTCATTTATCATCACGAAACCGTTCTTAAATGAGTCCGCTGAAATGTGGCGATTCAGCTCAATTCAGTTTTATTAAGGGAAAGGTAGGCGACGCCTTTCAACTCCCTATAGATTTCAATGGCATTGCAAATGTGTTAATTTACAGACGAATTAACCTGCAAAACTTATTTGTTTGTTTTGCTTAATTTTTAAAAGCTTATTATTTCCGCATGAAAACCCAACACAAGAGGCTTGAAATGTATGTCAACCTACTTATAATTTTTCGATAAAACTCGGTTGGAATTTTCTGGGTAACAGCTAGCTTTCAACAGCTGCGACGCTAGCAGAAAATAATGTTTACAACTATATACAAATAAGAATATTTTTGGGCCCTTAAACGAACCACCACTACATTTTTTATAGGAATATTTGCATACCTGAACTATGAAACTCCCGTCTCACGCAAACGTATTGCTGAGATCCTCCTCAATGGTCTTAAACGTCTGGAATACCGTGGCTACGATTCAGCTGGCATATCAATTGACAAATGCTGCCCAAATTGTGCTGAGGCTGCGAAGGACAACTTCGTACTCAACGTAAAAAGGAAGGGCAAAGTAGTTGAGCTGGAAAAAGCAATCAAGGGTACGTATTTTTTTCTGAAAAATCGACGCATTCAGTCGAATTCACAACCTTTTTGTTCAGACAATGGCAAGTAACTAAGCTCTTTAACAAGTGACCGGAAACATCCATTAAACCTGTTTTCTGATTGGTCTCTGAACTTTCTAAAGCACTTTAGTTTTCCGAAGACAAGTGCTTGCATTCGGTCTAGGTCATGCCTTGCTCGCCACAATCAACGGGCCAAGTTGTGGTTGGCAGGAAATGTGGAACAACAAAATGAGGACTTTATTCTGTACAGAGCCTTGAGCTAATGTGTTCCTCAACACTGGTCGCCCGGTGATGATGCGGCAGGTGTTAGCAGAGTTAAGTCCTGCCGGAGAGAGGGAGAGCGAGAATATCTGCAATTTCGGCAGCATTTATGGATTCTTGGATTGCTGGTTGTAACTGTGTGAGCACGCTTGCAGTTGGTCAGACTCGGACATATATGAGATTGCGTTCAGCTCTCTAAACGGAAGCAGCGGATGGCGCTGGCACTGCCGCAGATCTGACATAGCCTTTTATGGTCATAGGCGTACATAGCAAAGCCTTGTAATCTCTCATGGATCAATGCTTCTGTGAAGCTCGCCAATGAAACCCTCCCTCCCGACGACGGGCTGCGTTGGGCCCAAGCAACTTTCAGGCTGACGCACGGCACGCGTTTACCGGGCAGTGCTAGCCCAGCACGAGCTCATAACTGCTGCCGTGACTTCACATCGCATTAGCCACTGCATCGAAGCCCAGCACGTGCCGGTTGACAGGCTCGGCACATGGAAGAGGGAAGAGAGGGAGGGAGGGAGCGAGAGAGAGAGAAAGAGAGAGAGAGAGAGAGAGAGAGAGAGAGAGAGAGAGAGAGAGAGAGAGAGAGAGAGAGAGAGAGAGAGGAGTGAGACTGATGTCAGGAACCCATGCTCCTCACACCGCAGTGTAGTTTGCATTCTAAAAATATCTGGTACGCTTGAATCTATCAGATGCTTTAGAGTTCACTAACTAACGGCACAACTCGGTCCTGCTCAGGACTGAGAGTCAGGCTGCACGGTGGCTTCTTAGTGTGATTTTTACGGCACTCCCTTCTATGCTAGATCTGAGTAACCCTTTTTGTGGCTACGTCAGGGTCGTGGGTATCAGATTGTGTGTATGTGTGGCACGTGTAGATAGATAAACACTAATCCGGTGCTGTGGTCACTGCTTAAGACGCTGTCACTTGTGACGGCGAGACCGTCGGCCAGACTTTAAGCCCAATCTGTTCGGATATTTTCCTCTAAAAGGTAAGCAACCTATGCACGACAGAGCTTTGCAGTGGATGGCACAATTATAACGGCCTGTTCCTGTGCGACTATGAGTGAAATCTTTTCCGTGTAGTTGAATTCATGTTCAAGACATTGAACGTACAGTATGCCATATAAATCAGTAAGCACTCACTGAAGTTTACGTAATGCTTCCAAATAATTGAGGCTTAACGACTCTCCAGCTATGCTTATGAAACAAAGATTACTTCTCATACAATTTAATTTTTTTTCCATGGGTTTCCAATACTGTACCGGATAGTTACTTGATCTTTGCAAAAATTTGCGTCTTAGTTACATTTTATAGTTGACGAAGAGAAATATTTCGGTTTTTATAAAGTTTTTAATTATAAGGGTTTTCAGATGCCTGATTTCTACTTCTCCATCGGCTTTAATACTAGAAGTCAAAGGCTGGATGTTCGTGAAATCGTGCGAGTATCCTCAATTTAGTGATGATAAAAGCTCTTTCAGTATATCGGACTGAAAGTCCAGTTTGTCACAACCTTTGATTCTACCATAAAACATGTGCAGGCGTCGGGTGAGACGATGAAGCTCCCGGCGTATATCACGTGAATGTTAAAAGATGCATCGAGAACGGTTTTCCATTCTGACTGTACACTGCCAGAAGTGACTGTTTGACAGTTGGCTGTCAGTGTCCAACTACCTTTATGTTCAAGCTTCGGATTTGCCGGTTATACGGTCGCCTAGAACAGGGATTATGATAAACTGACTGTTGACGAACGAACTGCGTTTGCCAATCGCCGGGGTACTCTTCTGTCTCTCGAGTACACGCCAGCGTAACCAGATCCTACGCAATACAATCAGCTGGTGGCGATTTCTGGCAAATTACATTTTTTTGCGTGGCATGCCGCAATACAACGTAGCCAATCGAATATTTTGACACTCCCATTTTTCGCTGAAAAAAAACTATTGACTTCGTGACGTGTTTATCTTACAAGCGAAGTGGATGGAATTATGGAGACACTTCCTGCCACTTTGCGCTTCGCCTTAGTCCCAATAGGCAGTTGGAGTAACAGGCCGTCACACCGGCAAGAGTTATCGTTCAAGACCCGAGATTTGTATAAAGTGGCCCGATTTTAAGAAATCAATGTAAAGCTAGTAATTCCTGTAGAAATTCGTTGACGAACTTGGGCTCAATTCTTAGAGGTCTTCTCTTGTTAAAAACCTGGACGCGTCCCAATCAGAGGTCAATGACCCAACGGGCCAAGTATGCCCCAGAACGCGATCGGTGAACACTCAGCTTTCGCTGTTAATATACCCAAACGCAACAGCTGGTGGATTCTTGCCTTGGGTGGTGCACCATCTGGGGTTGGGTATGCCTGACTGGTGACGCCTAATAAGCCAGAAATGGCCATTCCAGTCTCCCTGGTCTTTGTCGGTCATGTCATTCTACCCATGATAATAGCCACCGTGCGGCTGCTGGCGGGAATCGAGAAGGCGTTCTAAGACACAAAGGTGCGAGTAAATCCGGTAACGCGATGGGTGAGTGCCCCATCATCACAAACTCCATACTTATGTAGTTTATATGGTTTGTAAACCAGTTTGATCTTGAATTGCGCGTGAACCTTGCATGGTTTTAAGGGAAGGCCTGTACAAAACTCGGTCTTGCTTCTGAAATTAAAAACTCTGCTTCCTTCAGTAAGTCCTTGAATTTACGACCACTGCTAAAACTGAAAGTCCAGATTTTGTGCCCCGAAAGGATACTTTTGTGGAAAACTGTCATGCGAAGTTTGAGTGCGCTCTTTTTATTTTATTGGTATATACCCCTGATTCTCATAGTTTAGGTCACAACTAACCTAGGGGTTTGCGCATTCGGTTTTACTTGGCTCTTATGGACATTAGGTACCGCTGTCGTCAAGTTGCTTAAAACTTAAAAATCCCACAGTTGTCAGGACGTTAGAAATATAAATGACTCTTACAGCTATCTGTTGAGTCATGTTCGATCCTATTCCTTGTAATATACATTGACAGCTGGGTTTTTTATGTGCCCTAGTAGGTGAAAATTTCCGAAATCTGCTGATTGACTTGCCGATATTCCTCCACCTTTGCTAGATTGCTTGGGAGGTGAAACTGATGATCCAATCCTCACTACGCATGCTGGAATCGCTCACACTCGATGGGCTACGCATGGTGTGCCGAGCGAGGTCAACGCTCACCCTCTCTCTTCGGACAAAACTTCCGCCTTCGTTGTGGTGCACAACGGCATCATCACCAACTACAAAGACCTGCGATCCATCCTTGTAAATCTCAATACGCCCCTCCCTCCCTCTCTCCCTCCCCACATTGACTGCCGTGACTCGAGTGCGGTTAGAAAACAACTTCGCATAAGCTTCCCATAGTTTCGCTCAGATGAATGAAAAGTGGTTCCGGTGATCGAATAGATCAGAATTGTGGTCGGAAGCCAATTCCTCTTTCCGATCGCCTTCGGGACGCAGTCAAAGCTTGAAATAATCATTGTTTTAGCAGAGGGCTCTGTCGACTACAATGATAATTTATGGTGGAACGCATCCGAACGCCACATCTGTAGTATTGCAGATTCGGACCCCGGTCGTTGGTTTTCGGTTTATTAACTCCTACCGAAGGCAAACTGGGTTCTGAAACTTGGAAAATTGACTGAGAACTGAAAATAGTACTTAAATCAGGCTTCAGTTTGGATTAACATGGCATGTAAACCCAAGTTACTCAATGCATGGTGTAATACGGTCACAGAGGAAGTGCATATCATCTGCACTGATATTCTCTGCGTGTATACATTGCATTACACGTGGAGATTTACTTTTTTATGGCCATTTTCTGAGAAAATTCGATACCTTTGCGATTGGTCTTTAAACGAACGACCTGTCTTTTGCTTTCGCGTTTACAATGATAACAGTGTTTCGTATTCTTTCATAATTAGTCATGTAATTCAGTAATACTAACGGTTTCGATCGCGAATAAGCCAAAAATGACCATTCCAGTCTCCCTTGTCCTTCTGCCGATGCTGCGGCGGGATTCGAGAGCAACCCCTTAGGCAGAAGGGAACGAATGAGTCTCTTAACCGATCGGTGATTGCCTGTTTACCATTTTTAATATTCCTGATAGAAACCGGCAATACAACGAGCTCGTGGCGAAGTGGGTGAAACAGTAGACTTCTAAACAACAGATCGAGAGTTCGAGCCCTTGGTGCCGCAGCGCCTGGAGCTGGGTATGACAGGCTGATACCAAAAGTGGCCATTCCAGTCTCCCTGATCTTTGTCAGTTATATCATTCTATATCAAAAAACGCCCGATTGGACATTAGAGACTGTTCTTAACAGGTAGTCGGAGACCGTGAACAGGGGGGTTGTTTTTAAACGAAAGTACTAGTTGGGTGACTTTGCAAAAACCGAAACCGTTTTTCTTCCAATACCAACACTGGGCAACAGAGAAAATGGACACTAAAATGGCCATTTACAGCCTATTTTCCAGTAATTTCAGATAGACCCACCAGACGTATGCAAAAGCAAGTCCTGACAAAGACAAGGAAGTCTGAAATGGCCATGTCTGACTTGCTGATGATGATGCTGATAGCTAGTAAGTCAGAAGTGGCCATTCTAGTCTGCCGTGGTCTTTGGGAGAACTCGCTACTATCTGCCAGTAAGTTCAGTAACTGAATCGATAGACGTCCGGATGGTCATCGCGATGTTTGAAGTCGATCTCTCTATCAGTTATAGTATGGTACCACGTCCTGCCGGTTCCCTGCCAGCCATTCAAGGCTGTATGACAGTGATGCTAACTTGAAACTTAAACACGTATTTTAAACCCCGTGAGTTGGGCGCATGTGGCACAAATAGAGATCAAGTCTCCTTCCATCAACTACGATTAAAACAAGTCAACCTTTTAAAGCCTACCAGTAGCACTTTCGTGTTTTCAGGACATAGGTAGGGCTCCTGAGACTCGCATTCGTCGATCTATCCTGATGCTGGAATGGAAATGAACATTTCCGTTTTGCTGTGGAGTTGTGAGGGTATGGATTACCTATATCACCGCCTAAACAGGACAGGGGTGTAGGAACGCCTACCAATTCCTAACCCTAAACGTAGTCCTAGCCCATGCAGAAATAGTTTACTCTCGCCATCTAGATTTCTATCTCCATCATCTCTATCTCTATCCATTTCTTTCTTTATTTTTATCTCTATTACTACCATATCTATCTCTGTAATCTCTACCAGAGCTTATAGAAGGCCGACAGTGTGCTCACATGTAGAGAAACTTCAACAACTCTAAATCAAGGTTAACTGGCAGACAATGTTGCATCAGAAGTCACTCGCAAATTTGGCCGGCTGCCTGCTGTACACAAATCATCCGGCGCATAACAGGAGGTCTCAAGAGTGTATCGTGTCCTAAAATGTGTGTGTGTGTGCATGCTAGCTGACCCGATGAGGATCCATCGGTGACCTCGACAGGCTCCTGTTGTACCACCTTGGTGCTTAATCCGTAGCCGGCGCAAGGGCGGCTAGTTGGCATTCCTGAAACCGCTAGTCTGCCAGGTACTCTGCTTCCAAAAGCGTATGGGCGCGGCGTAGCCCACGTATTCTACTTAGACAACACAGTTAAGGAGGCTCTGTCTTGTCCTAAAACGCGGGCGAGGAGACCGGACAGGTCAGATCGTGTGTATGGCTGCCGATGACACATAGGCTAGAAACAACCATTTGAGTTTTTCTCTATGTTCATTCCGAAGGAAACTACATGTAAAGCAAATGTACGAAGACAGTCGTTGAGACGTTGTGGCACTGTACGTGTGTGCAGAGACTCATAAAGTAAGAGCAAACGGGAGAGGAAGGACGAGGGCATTTGAGATGACGGTCAACAAGATGAAAGGCAGTAAGATGACAATGGGGAGAAGAACGTTCTGCCTGACGTCGAAGCTCCGGTCAAGACAGACCTCACAGGCAGTCATGTTGCGTCTGATCCCGTCCAAGGGTGTGTGGTTTTGCACTTGATGACCTTGTCATCTCCCATAACCTGTGCGAATAAAGTTGTTTCTGGTCTGTCGAGAAAAAGTCGGTCTGCCTCAAGTGTCTGAAAAATTGCCTAGATTCCTCTGCCTTTAACATTGGTCAAACGCTTTTTTTGTCGTACGTCATACTAGAAGACGTTGTAACAGAAACCGGCCCCGAATGTCATTCAGCCCTAAGGCCATACCAGAACATGATCCAGGGTAGACTGCGTGGTATGGGCGACACAGATAACCTACGAGCCGTGGATGTGGCACTGGGTCGAATTACCGACCTTCAAACCATCTTAAGAATAGCTGGCTCATTTAGGGGCTCTCGTTTCGGTGAAACGGCCCTAGCACTGGAATTACAGGGTCAGTGTTCTAATACCGGTGTATTTGACTCTCCCCTCGGCTCAACACTGCACCGCGAACAGACGGTACTCAAGCTCAATTTCGTGACCTATGGACAAGCCTCATGTCTCCACCCGCAGCCCACCTTCTCCACTGGAGCTAGGTTGCCGAACGCGCGCTATCAGGATATGTTTATGTGGCAGCGTATTGTGTGCTCCGTACTTGATGGTGCGTCTGTTGAGTTACTTGGTTGCCTTTAAAAAAGGACCAGCTACCTTTCAAACCTTGGCTGTAAGAAGGATGTTTTTTTCGTGAAAAACAACGAGGCACTGGCGACCGTATCTTGTTTCGCAGTTTGCCTGCATATCTGTATGTAGAAGCCTACGTAGCCTTTCTCATTGCGTTTTCGGTTTGCTAGTATTATTCACCTCTTTTTGTCCGGATTTTTCGCGCGCTGATATCACAGAATTTGGAACTAATTGTCAAATTGTCAAATTGACTGAGAAATTAACATTTTCTAGTTGCAGTTGAGTCGCAAACCTCATCAGATTCACGTAAAGAATTGGAGGTCTACAACACGTTTCATCCGGAATCCAAAATGTCTCGACTGATTTCAAAAATTGTGACGAACTTCTTTGGCTTTGGAGAATTGGTGAAGCCACCGAGTTTTTCGTAATTTGGTCAAAGGAATTATTCAAATCCTTCAAAAGCTATTCATACATACGTGCGCCCGGTTCGATTCTGGATTGATTGCTTGGGAAATCCGGCTTGCTGCATCAGAATTTGCCGGTTCCATACGTTTAAGTAGGATGGGTGGGTACTTTGGCGCAAGCGTGATTAAACTCACGTCTCCCGATGAAGCCTCGTACCTCAAGTGGTTAGAGCGTTGGTTCTACTAAAGCCTTCCCCTTGCTGTCGTCGATTCGAATCCATCGAGACCGCCGAGCTTTTCAAAATTGAGTCAACTAACTTTTTCGAATCTGTCTTAACTCCTCCTCAATTGCACTTTTGTTACTACTATTTCATATGTTCCGTCTTTTCTGGTAGGTGCGCAGCGAAAATCGTAGCTCCATCAAAATTGATGAAGCAACGCCTACCCGACTGCACCATCGCGGCACGCTCGGAGAGGCGCTCTAAAAGCCTTATAAATTGGTTACAGCCAAAGTACCAGGAAAACTATTGTGGCGGTTGTCAAACGCTAGCCTCCAAGTTAAATCAACTGGAGGAAGAAATCAGGATTATGAAGAATTTTATACAGAGGACCCTCGTTTCAGAGGATCGATTGCCAGAATCAACGCATAGGATAACACGGTTTAGAGCACGAGGCAACCTACACAACAAATCCCCAAATATAAAAAACGTGGTATCTAAGATAACAGTCAAGAGAAGTGACGCAGAGCCTACAGTAACACTGAAGAATAAGAAAAAGGCGAAAGGTAAGACCACAAGGACAGTTACCAAAAATCCGAAGGGGATGCTGTCAAACTCGCCAGAAAAGCAATCGAAGGTACAAAATGAAATTGATCAAAATATAACAATGAACGAGCTAAACGAAACACGACAGATAATGATTAACGAAAATAGTCTCCAGGCCACGCGCGCTTCATCAGAGGCAAATATAGAGGAGCTGTTGTCCACCGAATGGAGGACACAAAGTGGACCCACAGCGGTAATACCTCCCCAAGCCAAAGACGTTGAAGCCAGTATTGGGGAAGCCCCAACATCAGCCAGACAAATTATTCAACAGAACCCCCTGGATAGAGGTGCTGTGGACAGGTCACAATGCATAATCGTCCATGAGATTCGTGAATCAACCAACGAAATCCCCAGGTGTAGAATAAACGATGATATCATGGCCTTGCAAGAGTGTTTGAGTGAAATAATAAGAGAGGATGAAAAAAATTAGGGTTTTTAAACTTTTCCGACTAAATAGTAAAGATAACACAAACCTTCTAAGAAATAAATCAAGGCCTTTAAAGGTAATTTTGGAAAACAAACTTCAGAGAGACCTTCTAATCGAGCGAACAGCAGGGGGAGTCCCCGGTCACAGAGGTATTTTTTCAACAGGACTACTCCGTACAAGAGAGAATGAAATGGAGGGCGCTAAAAGCGGAATTGGAGAACTTGAAAGAATAGGGAGAGAAGGGACTTGTAATAAGGAACGGAGTGATTGTTCGAATACAAAAACCCCTTCTGTGGAGGACGCCCATCATTCTGACAAAAGTCTCACGGTCGAGCAACTAATCCAATGCAACAATCTACACAAAATCCAGTTCTACTGCGGAAATATGCAAAGTCTCTTGAATATGGACTCATCCTGTGCGAATGTCGGTCCAGCTGCCTCAATTAAAGAAGGCAGCGACATAGCCGGCTTAAAACACACAAATAAACTAAAATGTTTATATATCAATGTCCAAAGCCTACTCCCTAAATTTGACGAGCTTTAGATATACGTGTGCCAATTTTCACCAGATATCATCTCCCTAACTGAAACGTGGCTGACCGCGAAGGTGGACGATCGTGAAGTTGCCATTCCCGGTTTTCAGTTATTCAGAAAGGATAGAACAGGACGTCATGGTGGGGGTGTGCTGACTTATGTCAGATATGGCCTGCTCGCGTCAGAAAAAAAGGAAAAGCTCGCGGGCGAAACTGAAGCCATCTGGCTCACCATCAGAACGCCGGGGTCTCAAGCACTTGAGATCCTAACGGTCTACTGACCACCAAGAAACGATCCGCAGTCAGACAGTAGACTGATAGATGATTTAGAATCGTTTGCTAGTCGATCCGAAGTAATGATTATGGGCGACTTTAACGCTCCGAATATCGATTGGAATCTGAGCTCGGCACCAGGCTCGGAATTAAACTTCGATCGCCGCCTCCTAGAAGCTATACACAAACGCTTCTTAACTCAACACGTCCTGTCTCCGACCAGAATACGCGAGGGGCAACAAGCTAATTGTTTGGACCTTGTATTGACAAAGGCGCCTGACAGCGTAGATGTTGTGAACTGTCTATCCCCGCTGGGCAAAAGTGATCACGTAGTCCTACAATGGGAATATTCACTCTTCTCTGTCCCCGATCTAAGCATCACAGTCAAACGCAACCTATGGCGTGGAGACTTTACCCAAATGAAAATTGATGTGCGCCATTTGGATTGGAATGCAACATTCACCGGGTGTATTCTCGAGGATTGGTTGGAATTTAAGGCCGTATTACAAGGACTTATCACCAACTACTGTCCTAATTCGAAAAAAAGATCACCAACAGGCCCCCGTGGCTAACGAACACACTGAAGAGTGAAGTAAACCGCAAGCGAAAGCTATGGCAAACTTATCTCAGGGAAAAGACCGCCGAATCGCTGACGAAGTACAAGACGCAGAGGAACAGGTTAAAAGGCCTGGTTTATAAAGCCCGCCAAAGTTTTGAGAGTAACTTGATAAACCGTGCAGCAGAAAACCCGAAGCTCTTCTACAACTACATTAGGCAGTGCACTCGAAATAAAGACCCCATCCCTTTGTTAAAAACGGATGAAGGCGTCGAACTTTGCAAGGACGAAGAAAGGCTGAGCATCTATCTGAGTTCTTTCAGTCGGTTTTTACGAGAGAAGTCAATCTAACCACTGATAACTATAGTACGGAAGAGGTCCCGACAATTGACTCAGTGGTCATAACAGAACCTATTGTTCTGCAGGAACTAATGAAGCTGGACGAAACCAAATCGCTAGGTCCTGATGTAATACCGGCAAAGCTGTTGAAGGAGTTGGCCGTAGAGTTAGCAGAACCCTTTTGTCTACTCTTCCAAGTCTCCCTCGCTGCAGGCAGATTGCCACCCGATTGGAAGACCGCGTGGATTTCCCCAATACATAAAAGTGGCAGCCGGGCTTCCGCAAATAACTACAGGCCGGTAAGTCTCACCTCCATATGTTGCAAGATTATGGAGCGAATCATCAAACGTGAACTGATGCAGTTTCTGGAGCGGCATCATCTTCTCTCTGAAGCGCAGCACGGATTCCGCAGAGGAAGGTCCTGTTTAACTAATTTGCTCTAC
The DNA here is from genome assembly GCA_017591395.1 of Schistocephalus solidus. Lineage (NCBI taxonomy): Eukaryota > Metazoa > Platyhelminthes > Cestoda > Diphyllobothriidea > Diphyllobothriidae > Schistocephalus > Schistocephalus solidus. The sequence goes on along the minus strand of WEDG01004057.1, from coordinate 85,029 downwards.
TGTCTGGAACGATGGACCCGAGCGGTCGATGAAGGAAATGTAGTGCACGCAGTGTACATAGACTTCAAGAAGGCCTTTGATAGCGTGCCTCACCAACGTCACCTATACAAACTCAACCGTATTGGGGTAAGGGGTAAGCTTTGAAGTGGATCGAAAACTTCTTGATTGGGCGATCTCAGATTGTCCGTCTTGGCGATCAACAATCGGCGGAGGTGGCGGTTGAGAGTGGGGTTCCTCAGGGCTCCGTCCTTGGCCCTATCCTCTTCCTTATATACATTGATGACTGCGTAACTGGCTTGGACTGGGACACCGCCATGTTTGCTGACGATATAAAGCTTTGGAAGGTCATCCACAACGCAGCTGATGAAGAAAATCTACAGGCGAACTTGCATCGCCTCGAGGAATGGTCGCACAACTGGCTCCTCCCATTCAATGCTACAAAGTGCAATATTCTGCGATTCGGCAGAACCAGCTCCGGGCACCAGAGAATTTACTATCTGGACGACACACCGCTACCAGAGGTAGAGGCTCAGAAAGATCTAGGAGTATGGATCACGCCCACACTGAAGCCATCGTTCCATTGCTCAAAAATAGCAAAATCTGCCATGTCAAGCTTGTATCTAATTAAGCGAGCGTTTGCAAAGTTCGACAAAGAGTGCTTTAATAAGGCCTTCGGGATGTTCGTGCGACCACAAAATTGGAATTTGCCATACAAAGCCTGGAGACCGTGGTCTGTCAAAGACTGCAACACCCTTGAGAAGGTCCAAAGACGTGCAACCAAGCTTGTTCAAGGTCAAAGCTGCCTGCCTTACGAGACACGATTGTCTAATCTTGATCTGTTTTCCTCTGGACTATAGACAGCTACGCGGCGACTTAATACAAGCCTTTCGAATGCTGCGGCTTCAGGATTGTTGCCTTGCGTCTGGCGACTTCTTTGAGCTGGCCACTACCACTACTTTGCGAGGACATCCCATTAAACTACGAGTGACAGGTGCAAGACTCGACACAAGAAGGTTCTTCTTCTCCAACAGAGTGATTAAGGCCTGGAATGCTCTGCCGACCGACATAATCATGTCCCCATCCGTTGACACTTTTAAGCGGAAGTTTGACCAGTACAGCCATAAGTACCACCACGACATCCGAACCTAACACATTTCCTGAAACATATTCCCATCCACAATTTTCGCGTCATATAACATACTACTCCCTTATTTTTGAGTATTTTATTATAATAATAATTGTCTGTCCGATGCCCTGCAGTGTGTCCGGGGAGATAACCCTTTGTCCAACGTCCATTATATGTCAGCCTTTTCTAATTTACAGTGTCACTGACATCAATAGGGAGCTCAAAGGCTTCGACTATATTTCCCTTAATAAAACTGAACTGAACTGAAAAAAAGACAAGTGTTTTAAGTTTACCCTTAAATTTATTGTTTTCTGCAACTTTTGCCTTTTACTTCTCACGTAAACGCTCTTTTTATTGTTTCTTTGACCATCATCACCACCACCACCACCACCACCATCACTACCACCACCACATGTCAAATAGGAAAGAAAAGGTGCGGTCTTTGAGACGGAGACCGACACGGAGGTGATCCCCATACTAATGAAACATATCTACGACAACCGAAGCAACGGTGAAAAACTATCCTTTCAACAGCTGGTGGAGCTTGTTGTTCGCGAGTTGGTAAGTCGGGCTTCCCTATGTGCAACTTCCGTGTATTTTTTTGGGCAGGCGCAAGGGGACCCAGTACTGCTGAAAAGTGGATTTCTCAGCTCCAGCGAATCATGGAGATCAAAGTCTCTAAATACCTGCCTGGAAAGAGCTTTCGAAATCCAGCCCTCACTGATGGTGCCTCAGATGGTTACGGGTTGACATACAGACTCTCTTCTGTCACTGTCAACAAAAGGCTGGTTCAACAACCGATGTATTTCAATCGCTTCTGCTTTATCATCTCTCTCTCTCTCTCTCTCTCCCGCCAGACGGTTAGCTTTGCAAGGCTTCGTGGCGACCAGCGACTAGCTCAATTTGTCGTAGGCAGTGCTTCACCGAAATTCGGAAATTTTTTTCAGTCGAAAGTAATACTTAAGTAGGATTGTAATGTTAATTTTCGTGCATCCTTATCATGTCCAGATTCCGGCTTTTGAAGAAGCTTCCTTTCGGGAACCTTTAAAATCTACATTTGGTAAAAATGGACTACTAAAGTAGTATGCATTTTTCTCATTGATTTTCGATACGCTTATAACTTAAAATATTTTTTTAGAAAAAGCTTGCACCGAAATATTCTCGGAATCGATATATATCATCCTCAAATTTTATAGTTAAAGAGAGGCTATCTTTCAGTTTAAAAACATTTTCAAATCTCGAATACTTTCGAACGCGACCTGCAGTTACAGTTGTAGGTTCAAAATTACATGCTTTATACTTTCTGTCTAAGGAAAATCACTGATTTCTCTACGTTATGAGTAGGACGTCAAATAGTGCTTCCGGGAGGCCTCGTAGTTCATTTGCCCAGAGCGTTCGCTATACTAAAGCCCTTTCCTTGCTGCCATGGTCTCGAGTGCCACCGAGACCGCCGAGTTTACACAATTAGGTCAAATGATGTGTTCGGATGACATGCATTTTCAACCTCTGAAGATAAGCATCTATTGGACCTTTTTACTTGTCGGTCGAAATACGTCAGCAAGGGGAAGGCTTTAGTACAGCCAACGCTCTAGCCAACTGAACTACGAGGCCCCACCGGGAGTCGTGAGTTAATCACAGTTGGGTCAAGTTACCCGCCGAGCCTACTACAACGTATGGAATCCGCGAATTCCGGTCCGGTCAACTGGCGAGGGTTCGAATCCCGCCGAGGCCACCGAGTTTTTCACAAGTAGGCCAAAGGAACTATTCAAAGCTGCCGAAATCCCCTACTAACATACGAACGCGTGAATTCACCCGTCTCTATAAAATGCCTACCAAGAAATACTGAGATCACATTACTTAAAAGACACTTAAATACTCCTAATTCTTTTGAAAAAAAGGAACTTTGTGTTGAAGGAGAGGGGCAAAATACAGTCGTCGGTTAAAAAAAACAAGGGCTGAGCACACACTGGGAACACTATACTTTATCCGATGAAAAATGTTTGGTAGAGTCTACATCTTTTGCTCTCGCGTGAATACGGTATGTAGGCACGGAGTTCATGCATATATATATTTTTTTTATTTGATCACCTGGAAGGTCGTTAGAAGAAAAATAAAACGAATGCACAGTGGTGTACAGCTGCTAATTTACGAATAGTAGGTCAGCTTCTTCGCGAGGTCAAATTCCACGAACCAGTTAGGTGAATGACATAATTAAAAAAAGAGCAAACAGGCAAATAACTCCTTGGTCACTTTTGCAGAAAAGTTATATGTTGAATTTGGTTTGTAGGTTCGTAAGGAGAAAAAACTGTAGCTCATGGGAGAAAAATATACACAAGGTGGGACCCTCATGCTGGTGAGAGCTTATGAGTGTTTGAAACGCTCCTCATCGTGGGAAAAATCATGTAGCGGACATCGTAACTCAGCTGGCTAGAGATCTGGTTGTTCTATAGCCTTCCTCTTAGTGGCGTGGGTTAGAATCCGGCCGGGGCTGCGAGCTCTTCACAACTGGGTCAAATGAATTATAAAATATATTTAAATTTAGAACAGCATTGCAAATCAATAAGAAAAATTAAAAGTAATTTAGTACTTCTTTTTCTTTTGAATGTAGTTTTTTGCAGGCTGCCAGAAAGAAGCTCCTTCAGACGCTGACATGCATACATGAGTGAAATATCTTGGGATATGGCAGCACTATAATTACTGTTATAGCCCTACTTACGAATTATATTTTCTAACTAAAAGCACATTTGCGTATTTCAGTTGCCATTTCAGGAGATATGAAAACTATTGTACAGGACACAATGATGGAAAATATACACAGACTGTAAAGATTTTGCAGTTGCCTAGTAGATCCGCACCCATGAATTCTGTGTGTTTGTCTTTGTGGGGGTTTAAGCATCAGCTTCTACCAATTCTGCGAGTTAGACATTGCTTTCTATTTTTGTCACATTTTGGGTGTGGCACGAAATCCTGTGAAATCATGGCGAGGAAAAATTTGTTTTGTGTAGGCGGTTTCTTCAATTTACTTTGTGTTGTCTACATCAGAGTGCTTGGGGGTGGGGTGTATATATTGTTGGCGGATTCATCCACTTCTGCCTCTAGAAAGCACTTGAATCGGGCGCGGGCCGAGGGTCGATATGTCTCCACATTTCCTTACTATAATCTATAAGACACTTTTATAAACCAGCACGGGGTCCGCTTTGAAAATTGACCAGTTTTGAGGTGCCGGGCTTATTGTAAACGAGAGTTTCTCCGCACTGATCACTCCATACTTTTTTAAAGAATATCCGAGTACGTTAGTCTCGCTGGTTCGGTTTTAGGAACCAGCCCGTGTGTAGTACATGCAAAACCGGAGTGAAATTGTCGTTTATCTGCAGAAGCGTCGACGAAGGACAAGGTTTGGGGCCCCTGCGGCACAGGCCTGCATAATAACTCCCCCGTGTACCTAGTTTTGGCTTATCCTCTAGCTTCACGACTGAACTGCTGGTTTGGGACGCGCTTGGCAATAGAAAACTTATCAGCGGGACATAACCTGCCCTTGGTTCCCTTACCCTACCGCAATGCCTTCAGGATAGACCACCTCTCACACCGGAAAACCACTAGAAAGACTGGCGTGACCACTTCCGGCCTATTTAATCTCATCAGCCAGCTACACTCCAGTCTCAGGTTTGAATTCGAGTGCGGTTGATCACCGAGCAAGACCGGTTGATCCCTCAATTCAAAGCCAGTCGGCGTCGATCGGAGATATCGAGTGCCACATGAAAGTTGATTTCACCAATCATGGCCGGATCGAAGAACGTAAAACGCTGTATTCCGTACTGCAGTCAAGCTAACTCCACGTAAATCTCTCCCACGCGACACTTTGAATAAATAGTACACGCTATGAGAAAATTCCTCGCGTTATTCTCAAGGTTATTGTTCGTATGTGGCCAAACCGATTAAAGCCTCTATGTGGCTTTGTGTCTGGCCTGAATATGTTCCCCTCACCGTAGTAGTAGATTCGATGGACCAGACCTGGCGCCAGATTAGGGCATAACTGACGTTCTTGGGGATGTGAACCCATGAGGGGGGGGGTGAGGGTAATGGCACGCCCAGACGCAGGTGCACGCAACGCCAGCCACTTACGTCTTCTCCCGCCTCCGGTCTTCCTGAGTGTTTCTTGCACCGGGCCCAGGTGGATGAGAGGCAGAAAGGGAGAGAGGACAGATGTAGATCAGGTTCATTATCATTATGAACTAACTCATGCACACATCACTGTCACTGTACCCACCGTGTGCCGCCAGCACACGGTGGGTATTGTCAGAAACGTCAATCGAACTGCGCGTATGCCCTGCACATATATATGTGCCGGCTATTTCTGTAATTCGAAGCAAAACTGCCTGTATCGGTTGACTTCCACTCGAATGTTTACGTAACCTGTGATTTCCTTTTCGGATCTGGCTTCGCGACAGACTACTGTCGAGCACGGCCGACTCGTCACAAGACGCGGACTTTTTTGGTCTGTCGCGCAGGTCAATGCGTCTCAGCACCTGCATATACGGGGTATTTACTCTCTCAGAGCAGCCCTGACGTCTGGGTATTGCACCGTGGTGATGCGTGCTGGCCATGTGCTTAAGAATATTCTGCGGTAGTCTGCTGAATCAAATACCACTCTCATTGTCTACTTAGGCGTGGAGAGAGAGGAAGCGTAGGGTAATACCGACTTATAATAACTACCACCCCTGAGATCCACGCTTGAATTGTGTATGGTCGTTTTATTTGGGTATATGCCTGTATTTGATTACCTATCTTGGACATGATGCTTTCTAGAGTAGGTTTATCGTATTAATTTCCTTGGGTTACAATGCTTCCGGTGAAACTGGGCTATCTACCGCTAAGGGGTGCGTTTATAAGTCTGCTGGTCTTATTTTCTCGGCAGCAACTCTTGCCATTAGACTACGGGAGTTCATATCTACTGATGGATACAATATTTAAATTCGCAATAGCTTGAGTACTTAAATGCTTCGGGGTTTGTTAAAAAAACCTGCAGTTTATAAGTTCACGCGTTAGCGTGGATAACGTTTTTGTTCGAGGGTTGGTTATACTGGTGCGGTTCTTGCTAGTAACGTAATGGGGCCTAAATTTCATTGGTACGATGGCATAATTCTCCGTGTCCAATCAATTCAGGAGGAAATAAACAGTTTAGAGATGTACGCGTTACTATGAGATAACATGTTTGGCGCAGATGGGGCCGCGGTCTTATTTGCGCTGGTGCCGTTCTCAATGACAATGTCTTGGTTTTGGAGACTGACGCGTGCCCCGGATGCAGTGCGATCTGCGGTTGCTTTAAGTGGAGCTGGATAAAGGAGCTTGGACCCCACAATTGCGGAGAATATTTAATTTTCGTAAATTATTGTTTTCCAAACGTTTCTATGCTACCCTCTGAGGTAGGCTAATCTTAAGAGAAAACAAACAGACTGCCTACGCTGGTGGACAGGCGCTCACCGATCACCGAACCTCGGGTGGTGTAACACTACCTGGGGTTGGATAGGGCTGGCTGATGACGGCTCATATGCCAAAAGTGGTCATTCTAGTCTCTCTTGACTTTTGTCGGTCATGCTATTCTGCTTATCAGACTGCTTGTTGTTGTAACCTGCTCACCGGAACTGGTTTGTATTGTTACTGATGTTTTGGAGGTCTTAGCTGGCTCTTCCTTGTCCATATGGTGGATAATCCTCCACCTGCTTCTCCTTCTCCTCCTCGTCTACTCGAATCGAAGTGATTATGATGATTGTGAACTAGTTGAACTGATACAGGTGGGTCAGGTACTGTATATGATTCATGGCCGACGATAGAATTTCTAAGTGGTCGAATTTTAGCGGTTTCACTGTTTAAACCAGAGCACAACCCTTGGCATTTCAAGTTCTGGCTCTGCTTAGGCTGACAGTGCCATTTTAAGAACCCCTTCAATTCACTGGATAGTGCAAGTTGTGCGAAAACTGACAACAGCATTGGGAGTCTGCAATGACCGTTTCTGACGGGTTAGCAATCGCTAGCCAGCCAGCCAGCCAGCTTTGCCGAAGCTGACCCTGGATCCCGTTTTCGTTTATCATTGAGCGTTCTTAAGTCCAGCTCTCCGTGCCATTAGTCCTGTTGCTTGTGATCGGAATATCCACTGCAATGGGAAGTGCCTACACCGTTCAGGTTAAGGGACATACCTGTTCCGTTGCGCCCTATTCAAGCTCAATCAAGAGCCACCTTTAAGGCTGGCATGTCCATTTCTGGCCTATTAGCTGTCTGCAAGCTGCCTAATTCAAGATGTATTAACCATCGCCAGCCAGCCATCCGGTCTCCAAAGTCAACCTGCCAACCAGCCTCCGAACTCAACAAACCACGCCCAACGCCAGGTTTGGACAGGATTCGAACCTAACTTTTTTGGTTATTGCTTGGTGTTATTTCGAACGCGCCACGAGTCCTTTGACGTGACGGCTGTGATCGGCGTAGCAAAAAAACATTAAATTTGCGACAAGGATCATTTCTCTTTTCACTTATGAAGGAATTCTGTAGATCACCTGAAGGGTTATTTACCGCTCTATCCCAGATCTTGAGCGAAAAAAAGAGATTAAGAGAGAGAGAGAGGGAGAGAGAGAGAGAGAGAGAGAGAGAGAAGAGAGAGAAGCGGGATACATTGGCCGTACAACGAGGTGCCTGGAAAGGAGAATACGTGGCTAGGCAAAGTTGAAACTAGATTGATCTAGAGTTCTATTCTCGCTCATCTAGTCGATACTAACCACCGAGTCGATCACAAGGAAGCCTGTGAGGCTGCTTACCGCACACCAGCCAACTTCTCTGAAGGCCTACGCCAACGGGTGCTAGCAACAGCCGAGGCCGTGGCTATACGGCTGGCGAAGCCAGCGCTCTGCTGTCAGAAGGCGCTGACGCAGGCGTTCTATCATCCGTGGCCAACGGCGAATTTGGGTGTTGTTCACATGTGGTCCCGCGCACTTGACAGTGGTATTCACCACCTCCCCCCTCTCCCCCAATGACCTCAACACATCGACCACTCCATGCAGGCGGCGTGGGAACGATCGATATTAACAAATAGACTCTTTTTAACCCTGTCATAATTTCAGTACCAATGCAAACCCGATTAAGAATTACCAACTCGACTTATAAAGTTTTGCATCGAAATATTCGTAAAGTTAATATCAGGTAATCGCTCTCACTCGAGTTTTGAGCCCACGCAAGACCTTTTAGGTCGATAGGCTTTGAATCAGTACTGGAACTGGAAGGGGCGTGTTTGTTGACTTTTCCGTCGCCTTTGGTATACTCATTTAATGAGCTATCACCCCTCCACCCTTATATTTGCAGGATGGTTCGTTTGCGTTGGCCTGCAAAAGTCGCTACTTTCCGGGTGAATTCGTCGCCACACGGTATGTTGAAAATTACTTGTTCAAAAACACTTGCTTCGCCTAACACTTCAGTTTACTCACCGTTTTTCCCTTGGCATTGATTTTCCCTCTTACGGTGGCGTCAGATCGACCAAAGAACGCGCATTGAATTCGTGATTGGGACAATACATTTATGGTATTTTATAATAAAGCAGGTATAATACCCTGGGTGACATACTGTCGCTGACCCTTCTCATGCCTGAATTAACGAAAAATCACTAGCCAATCTGAAATCAGTCCAAACACATTCATCAAAACGCCAAACTACCAATTAACGACTTCCGATCAAATGAAAACTTAGAATAGGTATTTTATGTAATATTTCGTTTATAAGGAAAAAAATGTTTTCTTAAGAACGGTAAACGTGTTAAAAACCCATCAAGTCGTGTTATTTGAGTAGACTCAAGTTTAAGAAGTGCATACTGCTTGTCCATGCAATTAACCCGACTAACTATAGCGGTTTAGGCACGGGAAGATTACAAAATACTTTCTTAAACACATAATCACATTAAATGTACTTGCGGAATTAGGGTTATATGAAGTCTGGTGTAAAGTTAAGTGTGTTACGTCCAATTATATCCCACAATAGCTTGTTATGACAAACCGTTTTTGTGTTATCCGAGATATGCTCGATTAAAGCAAAGAGGATTTCGTTCGATTTCCATGATAGAGATGTCATATTAATGAAAGTTTCCATAAGGTCACATATTGGCAGGCCGGTCAGTGAGTATTAATGAAAACCTTCAACAAAAGATATTTCTGGAAAGTATTTACTGAAGTATGCTTATTTGAGTCACATTTGACGGCTCACCCAAACATGAAAACTCATAGCCAAAAAAAGTGAACTACGCAGCAAAAATCCGTGCAAAAGTATGCTTTTGATCACCTATACAGTCTTTTCTAATAGACAACCTATTTAAAAGCGTCTTTATACAACATTTTCCCAGGGGTTGTTTACGCACTTTACATTTTTACATGGTAAAGCCAACAGCAAAATTGACACTTTTGGTCGTTTGTTTTCACTCTCATCAAAAATACTGCTAACATTTCAACCGGAAACGTAAGAAAACCCTGCTCCCCTTACATCATAGTCCTTTTCGCTATATTTGATTTCATTTAGGCTCCATTCTACGATTGTGAATGCACATCAGAGTGGTCGTATAAATGCTGACTTTTTGCTCTTCCCATTAGTGTTTTGTGCTATCCGTTTCTAACTTATGTGTAAGTCGAAATTAAGCCCCCCGAAAATTATCTTTTAATGTGTTCAACACCTTAGATGGGGGCCAGTTTGGGGAGTTTGTCATAATGCATTCGCCAATGTCTGGTAAATATCGGCACAGTTAAACATGGCATTGCATATAGTCCTTAATGCTGCGATTTAAATTGCAAAATTACGTGGATTTACCAATGGGACATTTAACAGTCGATAAAAAGGTTGATTTTTGAAAAAAATAACCTATGTGCTCGTCGTTTACACCGGACCCAAAATCAATTTTCATGTGTGGTGACTCTTGCGCAGTAAAACAAACTCAGATGCGCGAGTGAAGGCTAGAACGACCATTAAGATGAAATTGCCCGAAAAAAGTAAATTGCCGCTTAAATCTGTACACATAGTGACCGATAAGATAAATGAAAGCATATTTTGCGTGCGGGCTAAGCCAATAAACAGAATACGCTTTGTTTTGGGTGCAAAAATGACCACCTCAGGTTTCATGAGTCGCAGGAAATTTGACTCCGGTTAGAAAGGACTACTTGTGTGGCCTTCGTACAGTGGAGGCAGGATGTCAGCTGTCAGATGAGGATGTCTCTTCTACCTGCATAAATCACCCTCACTGAATTTAGCGCCCTTTTTAACAGGACTTTTTGCACGGCTTTTCAGTGCCCTTCTAAATCTCTCCAAATCGACAATGTCTTCTTTGGTACTCCTAACGTCTTCCGCAAATTGTATGCTTAAAAATGCCAGCCTTAGTTTGTTTTTTTTGGAAATTTATAATCATGGTTTCTGCTGTTTACTTTCCTCAGAATTTAATCGCTAACTTGAATTACATCAGTCTATTTGAAGGTTTACAGGTGTAGACTGAAAGTTGATGCGAATATTTGGGCCAATGTCTATCAGCCACAGCGAGATAACCGTGTAATATTCACAGGCAATCAGTAGTATATGTAGGGGCTACAAGAGAAACCATACTCTCACAGCACAGGTGCAAGCTAAAAGCCCAGACACGTGTTTCGCCGATGTTTCTGCTGCTGTTTAACGCGGCTGCGAGGGTGCGGCTCATCGGTGGGTCCACCCGCAGGGGTTTCACCGGTAAATAGACTACTGTTCGCACTTTAATACGCAGAAGTCGGTCCAACTATTCATATCAACTTTCAGTCTACGCCTGTAAGCCTTCAAATAGACTGATTTTCTCCAAGTTAGCGAATCCTAGCTGAGGAAGTTAAAATGCAGCGATTTTTAAACTGCAGCATCTACCAGAATGCATAAAGGGAATGCTAGGGGACCCACTGATGAGCGGCAGAATACCGATGAAACGCGTGTCCGGGCTCTTAGCTAGTACCTGTGCTGTGAGTACTGTTCCACCTGTAACCCGTAATAATGGTTTATGTTAGACTGTGAAGTGTCTATTCAGGTGGTATTGCATCTGCCTGGTAATACTCAACGCGGTCCATGTCCGTTCTGAAATCTCATGAGACCCTTGTGTTATCTTTTTAGTGGCACAGACAATTGTAAATTTTTTTAAATCTGGCAAATATACAGCCTGGAGTTTGAAAACCTACAACGCAAGATTGATTGAGGATTGATTTTTTTATCAATCTGAAATATATCGTTTTTTTCCAAGTAAAATCTTGAAGACGCAATTTTGGTTATGAAATACAAGTGAAGGTCATTCTTGTGCATGGTTTTAATAAATTAGATTCGAATTAATAAGGGTATCGACGATAAATGCGAAATTCATGCTTCTTACAAGTAGATATCCTTAACGAGTGCGATTTTCGCAGATGGGCCGAGGGAGACGCATTCAACTTCCTTACATTAAGATGCCAGCATCTTAATGTAAGGAAGTTGCTTCAATTTCCACTAGATACCCTATCTCAGGAAATATCGACCGAAATTCTGAAATGTGTTTTCGATTCATACAAATTACCAAATTAGGGTTGGCTTATTGCTAATCATGCAGCCAACCCTAAGATATCTTAGTCACGGTATGATGTCGGCTTTCGAACTAGTCTTTCCGACCACCAGCAAAACGAATAGTCTGTAAAAATAGGTTGGTTAAGTAGTATGCAATTTTCTCATTGATTTTGGATTCTCCTGTTAATTCATATATATTTTACAGAAAACACGCACAAAATATTATTTCTTGTACCCGTTAGATAGCAAACTATGTCTTTTTCGAATTTCATGCTTGAAGAAGGGATATCGTTGTGTTTCAAAAACTTTTCTGATTAGTAGATTTTTAAAGATCTTCTAGTTGAACATTTTTCCATTTGAAAACTTTTGAAAAAAACGAAAGATAGCTGTCTTCAAGTATAAAATTTGAAGAGGGCATAATACGCTATAAAGCGAGTGAAAGAAAGAATATTTGTGTGCTTGTTTTCTATAAAATATATTAGAATTTAAAAGATCATCGGAACTTACTGAGAAAATTGCATGTAACTGAAGTTGCCAGTTTTTATAGAGTATCGTTTTTAGAGGCAGTCAGAAAGATGCTGATTCAAACACCGGCATCTTACCGTGACCGCAATATCTCGGGATTAGGTAACATCATAATCGATACGACAACCCTAATTCAGTAATTTTTTTTTGAATCGAAAACGTATTTCAGAATTTTCGTCGACATCTCAGGAGATGGGGAATCTGCGAGCTCATATGGCAACGAATGAGGAGGTCTTTGCCAGCGGGCAGGGAGAAACAAAAGTTCGGCGATGACCTGATGGTATTTTCTGGATGTTTTAGTAGTGCATTTGGTGAGGAAGCTGTATGACTATCTCAGCGCACAGACCAATGCCCTATACAAGAAGTTAACATGTTTCACACCCTGTCACCAGCTGGTTTCACTGCACCTCATAGAAGCAGGTGTCGAGACCTAATCCTTGTCTGACGTTTAACGTAAGGAGGCTTACCCCTGTCACCCTAAGAAAAACTGCATTACTTACAGTGGGTGTGCTATGGCATGATCTATTAACCGACATTGCAAAGTGTTGTTTAGCTTAGAAAAGATTATTTAAGTAATGATTGTGCAGCATACTCGCAGGGCATTCCAGTAATGGCAGAATGGGGACTTTTTAATTCCGTAACAATTGGTTTCTTAAGTAGTCTGATTATTTCCCTTTGGCGTTTAATTCCTTCTTATATTCAAATTTATTTGTAGTAAACATGCCTGCAAATATTCCTTACGCATTTGGTTGCAAATCACGTCTTCTACTATTTTATACTTGAAGGAACGGTATCTTTCGGTTTTTAAAAAAAATTTTGCAATCCACGTATAATTTTGAACCCGACCTGCTATTACATTTACATTTGGGGCTTTGCAAACTACCAGTCGCATGTTTTTTTGTGTAAAGAAAATTAGAAACTCCTATGAAACCAAAACTGCCCTTTCTTCTCGTATGCCTTTTAAAGAAAAATGTAATTTGCTACAAAATGAGTACAAAGACGAATGTTTTTATGCACGTTTATAAGGGCACCAAAAGGAAATGCGAAAAAGTCATACTACTTTAGTAAACCTTGTTTACAGAGTGTAGTTTCTGCACGATAATCAATGCTACCGCCCCATTTCAATCATCTTTTCTGCCCGTAAGCACCTTTCATAATCTCGGTTAGCCTTTCATGAGACAGCCCATCTGCTGTAAGTAATATTCCCTTCTTTTTCTATTCCAAATGATCCAATTATTAATAGGTCTTTTGCGAGGCAATGGAGTCTTCCTACTGTAAGGCATTAATAATTACAAAATTCATCGGGGGATTTTTCCCTAATATCTGATTCCTCAGTTCAAGTGGCCAATCAGAGACTCTCGGCTGTCGGGCGCGGTGACTGATTAACGTCGGCAGCGCCTATTGCCTTCGTCAGAAGTGGCGCGATGATGACTCACGCGGGAACTGGTACGCGGTTGAGTGACTGACGCACATAATCGGCCCAGTTCTCCTCCTACACGCGTCACTTTCGGTAGCTGAAAAGACCAAGTCAAGGCGACTGGAGGTGATTTTAGCTGCAACGTACCGCACACGGGCCGGTCGTAACACTCGCAGGGTCTACATCTCAGGTGGGGTAGCGAATCTCATTTAGGCGTTTGAGGGAGGGAGGTAGGGGGCGGTAGCATAAAGAACGACACAGCAAAAGGAGTACCTGAGGTTCCATCGTCGGTCCCGAGAACGACTGGGTTATCGCGCTTATTGGCAACCCTCTATGCCGTCCGTAGTGAGGTAAGGTTGCACCCGATCGGCCAGTGGCAAATCCATTTAAAGTCGACCAGAGGTGAGATTAGGTACAGTCGGTTATCGATCTCATGAAATGTTAGCCAGAATTCTGAAGTGCGTTTTCGTTTCGGAAGGACTACATCAGTGGGATTCCAATAATGATTATCCTGAAGAATAATCTCAAGATATTCCAGACACGCCATGATGCAACTTTTGCATGCACGTCTTTTTAGCCGCATGCAATAACTGCTCTCGATTAAAATGACTACGTTAGTAGCATGCAATTTTCTATTGACTTTCGATGCCCTTACAAATTTAAATATATTTAATGGAAGATGTAAGCTAAAATATTCTTTTTTGCAATACTTTTTTATGGTAAATCAAGTCCTTTTCAAACTATTCAATCAAAGAAAAGGGTATATCTGGTTGTTTTTTAAAAAGGTTTTCTAATTCCCAGGTTATTTTAAGCGAAACCTACCACATCAGTTGCGTCTAGGGTTTTCAGTCTACAGGTGTATACTTTCCGTATAAGGAAAATCATACATTCATTTCTGCTACTAAGAAGACACCATCTGGCGCTCATGAAATTCTGCAATGAATAAGGACTCTATTTTCTACTTCATGAGGTGCATTAATAAACTTCCAGCTACAATCCAATTTGGTTGGTCCCTGTAGGGTCATAAAAATCTCACAGTTTGAAAGTTTTTAAAACCGAAAGATAAACTATGTAAATTTGTAGATGTGATTTTCTATCAGATTAGTAAAGGAAAGTGCATTTTCGCTCACTTTTTTTATAAAATATATTTAAACTTATAAAGACAGCAAAATCTACAGAAAAAATGCATACTTATTAAGTAATCACATTTTAAAATTAAATTCAAACTTTAAGGCAATCGAAAAGACGCGTATTCCAAAGCCGCCATCCCGACGTATCCGACATACCATGGGATAGTGTCCAAATTAAGTAACATGTTCCAATGGAAAATGCATTTCAGAATTGCAATTAACATTTCATGAGACTGGCATGGCTCAAAACCTCCGTCCACACCGTGTCACGGGCGCCCATCTAGCCTCCATTTGTACCCACCAAAACAGCCCAGCCCGTTCTCACCGGGATCACTGACAGTCCTCCGGGACTCTTGCGTTCCATGCCTTTTTATTTACTCAACATCTTCCATATTAGTCTTAGTCAGAAGGTGGAGCTCAGCCCGTCCCCGTGCTACTGCTGCGGCATAGGGGAAGACGTTAGACGGGCCCAGGGAGCGCGTTTATTAGGTTGCGCTGCGTCCACACGAGGCCAGAACTACTGCCGTACATGCGTAGACGTTGGTCTTCACGCCGAATCAGTCCCTGCGTCCAACAACATAAGCCATTGGTTTACAGGCTAAGACAGTCTACTGAGTCATGGACAAGATAAGAAAGGGTGAGGTCAACGCTAAGAAACATATCCTTACGGAAAATCCACGCACTTCCCACTATATTAAACCTGACGTGCGACGTGGGTTGGAAGATGGCCAACTGACGGGATAACTCAATCCGTCTGAGGACTAAGAGTCAGGCTGACGGGGATCATTCTTAAAGCGGCCTTTCTGACCCTCTAGCAGACCTAACTCCTGGCCGCGCCTACTGCGGACATCTAAATGCTGGGAGGCCAGCTTGTGTGTGACACGCGTAAATCGGGTGGTTAGCTCGTTCGGCCACTGCGCCCGAGTCCACCAATAGGTCGTCTTGGCACTGTCCTACCATCACAGCAACGTTTGTGAGAGAGGAGAGAGAGAGAGAGAGAGAGAGAGAGAGAGAGAGAGAGAGTACGGTAGATGCTCCGAAAGTTACCTGTTCCCCACCCACTTCGTGGAACACGCGTGGTATGGCATTGATTGCGACAATTGAACTGTCAGATGTTATCGTTAGTCCAACACTGCTTTCAGCGGGCCAAAATTCAACCACTGCATTATGAAATTTTACTCACAAGACGATTTGGCGAGCAGACCACCAACGCCGACAAAGACAAGAGAGTCTGGAATGGTCATTTCTGGCTTATTAACCGTCATTAGCCAGTGCTACCCAACCTCAGGTGATGCGGCCCCACCCGAAGCTTGAACCCGCGACCTGTTGATCAGAAGTCCAACGCTCTAACAGATGCGAAACGGGCGCGTTGTCTTGTTGGCTTAGCTCGGGAATATTGAAATTCATTGATGAACGTGTGTGATACTAGAAAAAGACGTAAGTTGGTCCTTTCATCCCCCTGTGGTGTGGTGATATGGGAGGAGGGTAATAAAAGACAGTGCTTTAGCAGTCAATGATAGTTCAGAAGAGCCGTATCAGGATGGATAAGGGAGGACGCCGCGAAGTACCTGCGCTTAACCGACTTTTGGCCATGGTAAACGAAGAGCTTGCACGGGGCTATTCTGTGCGCACAATACCGGCTTCCTCAACCTGATGGCAGTTGCTTCTGCTGTTGCTAGCAGAAATTGCCTCAGTGGTCTGACCTTCTTTAATGTGCGCAAGACGTACGAAGTCAATGTCGTCGGCCAGTTTAGCATCACCCCTTTACAGCCCGGCCGGCAGTTGTTTCCGTATTCTTTTGAAAAGGCACTGACTCATGTCCTCAACACACCCTGATCCACAAGAACAGGTAAAGAAGTAGCTGCACATGAAGGTTTTCTAAATTAGGATTTTTTGAAATGAGAGTGAGATAGATGCTGCACAAGTCTGGTTAACTATAAACTAAAGTGCAAGAAGTCCTCGATATGGCGACAACTGCGTGAGACATGCGGTATACGAATTCAAACTGTGGAATAACCTCAGCAATAAGTCACTTGTACCTGCTGCAGGCCTACATTTAACCACCTTGGCAAGTTATGATCTCATGATCATGGATTTCCCCTGCCCTATTCGACTGCCCTCATCTTGGGTGCAGACCCGAACGCCTGCCTTCCTTTCTGCGTTCTGGCGAGATGGGTGAAGACAACGCCCATGTGAATTTTTACCGAAGGCCGTCATGGTTTTACCCTCCTTTTCTGTAAATCCGCATGTGAAATATGGCTGGTTGATTTATTGGGGTTAGAGGATTTTGGCAGATTTGAATAATTCCTTTGACCCACTTGTGAAAAATTCGGTGGCCTCGGTTGGATTAGGACCCACATCAGCAAGGGGAAGGCTTTAGTACAGCCAACGCTCTAGCCAACTGAGCAGCAGCAGCCCTCTATCAGTCTGTTCGCATCTTCTGAGATGGCAACAAGGCACACATTTGAGGTTAACACTTGAATTTTTGAATTGATCTGGGGTGCAAAAAGCTGTTTACTGCCAGAAGTGAGCTCACTTCAAATTTGTTTATCGAAGGAAAATCAGGGATAGAATTGGGTAACACCCGAGGCTTCTTGATATCCAGGAATTTTCCTGCGCTATTCGTGTTGTACTACAAGCGAACAGTAAGATAAGCCGGAAAAATTTGAAATGTATAAAATTCGGTTTTGCGTTCACGAAAATCAGGTGAATGCAGCTGTGTGAAATCTTATTTTTTCGAGAAAACAAGCGCGAATTCTGTTTTATGCCGCAAAACTTGGTAATAAACTTTTGTGACTGTAGTTTGCTTTACCGTATTGATATTTGGGATCGTAAAAAATATACATATGACAACCCATGCCATACCAATAAGTTTTTCTGTTACGCCGTACACGAAAGATTTGCCCTCAATTTTCATCTGCGGCCGAATTTTAAAAAATTGAAATGGAATGGGCAGAAGATTAGTAGGTTTCTCAAAATCTTAGTGTATATTCGGCCACTCTGCTGAGCATTTTCAGTCTTAGAACGGGGCATTTAAGTAAATGCTGCAAACGGTCAAACGTTCTCATTTTTACCTTGACGCAACCTTGTAGAAAGGTTAGGTACGCAGATATTCGACAGAAACTTATCTAATTCAAACAATTTTTAAACAGGTAATTTGCTAAAAAAGTTTTCAAATTAATCTAAAGCATACTATTCGCCGAATGTTGTTGTAGACTTTCCTTTTTCTCGGCAAGGAGTTTTCATGTTTGGGTAAGTCAAACGGCCAGCGGCGGTAGAAAATCACGGTGTATGCACGACTATTTAAGAAATGATTTGAAACTCTTAGTGTTGCGAAAATTCCCACTAAAAAATTCTGAAGACAATTTGGCGAGCATACGTTAGCTTTCGATAAATTCTCATCAGGCCTTTACGTTTATATCACTGTGTAACTAAGTCAAAAATCCGGGTAAGTAAAACAAATTGTAAGGTTGTCAGGGTGGGGAGGGGATAAAACAAAAATTGCGGTCCGTTTTCTGATCATGGTCAGAGGAATGGTGGCCGCCGGAACAGGTAATTAGATGCGGGCGGCTAAATTGGTGGCTTTTCGGCCACGGTAATTGCGGTGCCTGTATAAAGTTCTTTTGAGCGCACAGGACCGGTTTGCGTAGCCTGATTGCAGCTGCTTCTGCCGTAGCCAACAGACGCTGTCCAAGGAATTTCGAATAAGTTGAGGGAACCTTGTAAATTACCCGGAAGGCCTCTTTGGCATTTACACAATGGCCGTTGATATAAATGTGAAGGCCTAATGAGACTTTATCGAAAGCTAACGTATGCTCGCCGAATTTTCGTTTGGATTTGAAACTCATCGTAATTGAACACCCGAAATACCTGCTAAGAAATTTGACGAAGATAAAGTTCTCTTAATAGACAACAAATGGTAGGTTTACGATTCACTTGACAATTAATCGGCCTTTCGATACGTGAACTGATGAGATATTTCATTTCGTTCACGTGCCTCTCGGTTCAATCAAACGAAACTCTGTTGGCCCTAGTCAAACACACTTCAAGTAGTGTAGAATCGAAAAAACAACAAATCATCGTGAAATCTTGTTTGCATGCATGCTTGAAATTGATGCTGTTTGATACAAAAAAGGTAACTAAAGGACTATTTTCGAACTTAATTCTGCCTTTGCTGCTTATTTCATTCGGTTTTTTTGCACGGACAGACTTCATGTACATTTAAAACTCAAGTTTCCATAGTTACACCGCTTTCGGCACTTGCCGCTTTTCTACAACAACGAGTATTTCTAAAAAACGTAATATAACTTTTATAAACTCGAGCATGCCTTTTTTTAGTTACTGTTGTTACTCTACCGCTGTACGACTTTCGGTGAAACAGCATCGTCCAATTTTGCGCCACAGGGATTTTCTTGTGAAATTCCGGAGAATTCATGCGTTAGGGAATCTACTGCATTAATCTCGCGGTTGGCCTTCCTGTTTTATCAGACGCTTGCATTTGGAGCTTTTGCTACGCCTTTATTCTCGTCAGCCTATGCCAGCTAATGTGTTGGCCTGTGTCTTCCTTGATCGGTCCAGAAGGGAAGCACTAGCAGCTAGTGTCGTGTCTTTCCTTGTCATCTGGGTTGTGTGCGAGTGAGTGGCATAATAACGTGAAAATTCAGAACAAGCTGGAGTCCGGAATTTGACCAATGGTCCGGCTAGTTACTGACCTTGGCGCTTTACCGTTAGGGCCACGGATTCACGCTTTGATGATTGATGTTCGGGACTAGTCAGAGTGACGTGGGAATAGGAGTAACCAATCTAACTAGAGATGTTCTATTTGACCTTGGATCATCGGTCTATTGCCCCTCCCTTCCATCAAACCTGAGATTGCGATACTTTTGGATGACATTGGCGAATAAACCACGTATGATCACCCAGATTTGCTGCGCCCCTGCTGCTAATAGTCATTGATCCTTGGTACGCAACTACCCAGGAGGGCTGTTGTTCGGAAGTTCTGAAATACGATCACATGGATAATTACCACATCCACCTTAAAACGCCAATCAACCTCGCAGGGCACTGGGTTTACTGAGCTAGTATACCGGTCGGTTGTGGACAACCAGGCATGATAATGATGGTATTGAAAATGCAATCGCTAGCTGTCATTTCAGGGCGGCGGGGGTGGGTTGGTAACCCACCATACCTATGGGTGCCTCGTTAGGGAGTGAAGGGTAATCTGCTCGCTCCTGTTATACAGACTGCTTCCTCCTCCTCCTCCTCCTCCTCCTCCTCCTCCTCCTCCTCCTCCTCCTCCTCCTCCTCCTCCTCCTCCTCCTCCTCCTTCTCCCTCCTCCTCCTCCTCCTCCTCCTCATCATCATCATCAATCTTCTTCTTTTTATTCTCCTGCTCATCAGCCCGATTGCCCCCCTCCCCCTAGCTTGATTTATTAACATGATTTATTTATTAACTTGATGTTTTGACTCAAAAGAAACGCTCTACATAGTTAATATGAACGCTTATCTAACCCAGATGCCTCAATAGCGGAAGGTCGTGGATGTGTGCACTGGATGGCACATACATCCTCCTTACCTATTTTAACGCTCACACGCAACTGGTCCCGTGTTTATGCCGCATAGCACAACAAACCTGATACTCCCACCGTACTAGTATACTTTACGACCTATTCCACCACCTTCGTGGCACCTTCATCAACGACGATCCCTTACCTTGAAAAGAAGGTGGAGGATGGTGACTCGTGCTGACTCCCAGTGTACTGGTCAGCCACTCAACACACACAACACATACACTGGGCCGACGGCGTGGTCTGGTGTAAGCGTCAGATTGGCAGCCTTCCAAGCCACGGTTTCTAGGAAAATGTGATATTATACGGTATGAGATGATGGCGAGGGTGTTGTCTATGTATTGGTGTAGGCAGTGTGCACTGATGTGGCTTAGCCTCCGGTGGTTTACCACAGGTTGTCGTAGTGGCGCATGTGTAAGGACTGTTTAGGACCGAGCCCCCATCGATTGTGCTCATGGTTTTGGCGGTGGTGGAGGTAACAGGTGATGAGTATTGCGATGTGATCACTATGATCGGAGTGGGGGAATGGGTGCCTGGAATGACCGTGGGGGGTGGGGTGGTCCGAATGAGGATTGGCTGAAGTTGACGCAGAAGTTGAAGTTGTCGGACAAAGACTAGCGAAGAAGAAGCGATCACCGGCAAGTTTTCTTTATTGGCTTGATGTTTCGGATTGTCTCTTGAACTCATCTGCTACTGCTTCTGATGATTGCTATATATATATATATATATATATATATATATATATAAGGTAGGCTCGTCAAATAATGGAGTTGTACTCGTGAATGTTCAAGTTGGTTACACCAACCTGTCGTCAGATAAAATAAACAGAGGGAAAGTGAAATGGTCTGACGACCAGTTTGTGCTACAGGACAGACAACCAACTGGGGTGAGAGGGATGGGATTCAGGCCGGTAAGGGGAGAAGACTTTAAGAGCTCCCTGTGTCGTAGGGGATGGGAGATGGCAAACTGGTCGTCTGAACATTTCACTTTCTCCTCTGTTCATTTCGTCTGATGACGGGTTGGTTTGACCAACTTGATAATCCTTGGGTACAACTCAATTTTCAGACTAGTCTGTCTTCTTCACTGTCTCATGTCGGAATGCTCTCTGCATCAGCTAT
Organism: Schistocephalus solidus; assembly: GCA_017591395.1. Lineage (NCBI taxonomy): Eukaryota > Metazoa > Platyhelminthes > Cestoda > Diphyllobothriidea > Diphyllobothriidae > Schistocephalus > Schistocephalus solidus. The sequence continues at coordinate 63,586 of WEDG01004057.1, read as the reverse complement.
TCAATATATATATATATATATATATATATATATATATATATATATATATATATGAAATGAAGATTGAAGCGAAAAATGCGTGTCCCCGGACATAAATGAGAAGAAAAGGCGATCTCAGGGACTAAAGGTGTATTGTCCTGACGTTTCAAAAGCATACAAGCTTCCATCGTCGGAGGTGAGTATCGTACCGCGTCTCACAGTATTTATAGGGGGTGATAGCCAGTTTGTGACAGGGTTGTTTGTACAGGTTCACCTTAACAGTGTGCACTATAGGAGGACGGGGTGGGGGAGTCCTTAATTGCCGGCATTCACAAAGGAATCATCTCTGTAGCCACCGCGGTGAAGAAGGGGGAGGAGGAAATTTCTGTCAGTTGACATGTCTCTCGTTGAGGGGGGCGGCCATTATCTGGGTCAGCATTGACCTTAATTGGCGCCCTGTGTTGTTTGTGTCCTGAGTGCATGTCTCCTCGTTTGTCGGGGTAGCAATTGATGCGGCGGTGATCATGACTGCGCCTTCGTCGGCCCCGAATTGTGGCGTGGTTAGGTGCATGTCCGTCCCTAGGTTCTCCCGCAGTGGAATTCACGTTTGGCCCTAATTCCGTGTTTGCTCTTACGTTCGATGAGCTGCGCCCGGAGGGCCTTGGTAGGCTGCCGGAAGGGCGACACAACGGTTGATCGACGTAGGCTCCGTGTGCCAGGCTTCAATTGTTTCCCTGGTTACGCGGTCATTTCCTCGACCCAGGATTTCGGCGTTTTGGAAGGCGAATGTGTGCCCAGAGTTTGCACAGTGTTCTGCCACCAGGGACAATGGGTCCATTCTCCTCACTGCCCGCACGTGTTCGGTAACACGGGTCTGCAACCGCTTCCCTGTCTCTCCGACGTAGTTAACTTCACAGGAGTCACATTGGATCCTGTAGATGATGTTTGAAGTCTCACCTCGTGGAAGGGGGCTTTCGGTCTCATAACTAGATTCCGAATGGTTGAATCCGGTCGATGGGCGATTCCGATCCCCAGCGGTCTGAGGAGGCGGGAAACTGCCTCAGAGACGCCGTCAATGTATGGCAGTGCACGCCAGACTTTTGGCTGTTCTGTTACCAGATTTTGTCTTGGTTTGGCCAGCCTGCTGCGCTCGATGAAGTTACGAGGGTATCCGTTGGCCATGAAAAGGCGCTGGAGGTAGCGGAGTTCTGCCCTTTTGTCGTCCGACTCGCTGCAATGTGTTTCTGCCCTTCTGTAAAGAGTTCGCACACAGCTGCGTTTTGTGGCACAACGGGGGCTTACTGTGGTAACTTAAGATTTGGCGTGTGTTGGTTGCCTTCCTATAAACCGTAGTTTTTATGTGCCCGTTGGATTTTCGATGGACAAGAACATCCAGGAATGGCAGTTGGTTGTTGATTTCGGCGTCCATTGTGAATTGGATGTCCGGGAAGACGGAATTCAGGACGCTATGGAATTCTTTCGATCATTTCTCGCTTGATGATGACGAAAGGTATCGTCGACGTATCGAGTCCAAAACGTCGGCCTGTAGTTTTTCGAAAACCAGAGTCTCAAGCTTTTGGAGAACTGCCTCAGCGATGAAGCCCGAGAGCGGCGATCCCATTGGCGTCCCTCTGATCTGCTCGTACATGGTCCCCTCGAAGGTGAAGTACGTCTTCAGACAGAATTTTAAGAGTTGGACAAGATGTCCCCGCTTCACCGACTCGCCTGCATCATCGTACCGCTTCTCAAGCAATTCGCTTACCGTTTTGACTGCTAAGTCCTGCGGGATTGAAGGGAAGAGAGAGGTGACATCAAATGACACCATGACCTCGTCTGCGGTGAGTCGCATCCCCCTGAGCCTTTCCAGGAACTGAGTAGCTGAAGTGACCGTTGTGGCTGCGCCCGAGGTGAGAGACTTCAGGTGTCGGAACAACCATTTAGCCAGATTGAATGTTGGTGCACCACGCAATGAGACAATTGGACGGAGGGGAATATCGGCCTTGTGTACTTTTGGTAATCCGTAAAACCTTGCTGCGGCCGCATCAGATGGTTTTACAGCCAGTCTTACCGACTTACTTATTACTTTGTTTGTCTGCATATCGGCAAGCGTTTTGTCTAGCTGCATCATCAGCTTCTTCATCGGTTCACCCTCGCAGCGAAGATATGCCAGTCGGTCAGTCGGTCTTATCCAAGACGACTGTAGAACGTCCTATGTCCGCTGGTAGTATCACAATACTCGTGTCAGCTCTCAGTCTCTTGACAGCATATATATATATACTGCATAAGTAAACCCATTTCTATCGAAAATGTACTCGCCTCAGCTTTTATTATGGCTCTGTGCTTTCATATAAGGACCAAAATATGCTATTTCTCTAATGCTACTCCTGTGCTCCCTTACATTTCTGCAGACGCGGTAGCCCCCTCCTCATCGGGATAAAAAGCGCACACAAACTGACAATGGACCAGATTCCGATTAGTTATCCGTCGAAAGGTGAGAAATACAATTTTTAGGCATTAAATTATATCGAATAACCATGATCACTCATCCACGTCGCTCCATCTTCTTGCTCCGGGCCCTTCCTGTTGCCTTCCCCCTCTAGTTCTTCCTTGAACGCGCTCTCGTATGCTCTCAATTGTCGTTCTTTAAACACGTATAAAATGTTTCAGCATCTTAGTGTCGGCGTTCTTGTGAAGTCATAGCGCTGCTTGAAATTCAGAGCCAGTTTCTGGCGTGAGGCTGTGCTTACCTCGCAAGCCTTTGGTCAGTTTTACAAGCAGACTAACATGATTGCCTGCAAGGTCTCTCTTGACCGGAGCTTCGACGTCAGGCAGAACGTTCTCCCCACTGTCATCTTACTCCCGTTCATCTTGTTGACCGTCATCTCAAATGCCCTCGTCCTTCCTCTCCCGTTTGCTCTTACTTTATGAGTCTCTGCACACACGTACAGTGCCACAACGTCTCAACGACTGTCTTCGTACATTTGCTTCACACACGATCTGACCTGTCCGGTCTCCTCGCCCGCGTTTTAGGACAAGACAGAGCCTCCTTAACTGTGTTGTCTAAGTAGAATACGTGGGCTAACGCCGCGCCCATACGCTTTTGGAAGCAGAGTACCTGACAGACTAGCGGTTTCAGGAATGCAAACTAGCCACCCTTGCACCGGCTACGGATTATGCACCAAGGTGGTACAACAGGAGCCTGTCGAGGTCACTGATGGATCCTCATCGGGTCAGCTAGCATGCACACACACATTTTAGGACACGATACACTCTTGAGACCTCCTGTTATGCGCCGGATGATTTGTGTACAGCAGGCAGCCGGCCAAATTTGCGAGTGACTTCTGATGCAACACTGTCTGCCAGTTAACCTTGATTTAGAGTAACGGGAGTTGTTGAAGTTTCTCTACATGTGAGCACACTGTCGGCCTTCTATAAGCTCTAGTAGAGATTATAGAGATAGATATGGTAGTAATAGAGAAAAAAATACAGAAAGAAATGGATAGAGATAGAGATGATGGAGATAGAAATATAGATGGCGAGATGATTTTGTTCGCCGTCTAGGGTTCTTGATGCTGATCGAATGGATTCCGACTGCCAGGCGCTTTACTCTAAGATATCCGCGTGGCGGTCACCTTGGGTTATAATTCTACTCGTAGACAAGCAGGACAGTGTTCGTCGTTACTTGTGAATTCCTCTTCCACCGTCTCACTGCCGGCCGGTGTTCTTGCATCCGCGTCTATCGTAAAACCGTTTCATCGTCCTAGTTGAATTCTCTGCAATTAAATTGTAGCTTCTAACGACTTGTGGCTTTTGTTTGGTGTATCGCGACGGACTGTTGAAAGTCATGCAAAAGTTCGACTGTCGTGAGCGGTTCACGCACATGGTACACGTTGCGCGCCACTGACAACAGGACGGTGTCCAAAGCATTCGCAGTGACGAACGGAGTGAAGCAGGGCTGCGTATTGGCCCCCAATCTGTTAAGTCTCATGTTCTCTGCTATGCTGATGGACGCCAACCGTGATGAGCAGCCTGGTATCCGCATCGTCTACAGAACTGACGGGCATCTTCTCAACAGTCGGCGTATGCAGGCCCCAACTCGCGTGTCCTCGAATACAGTCCATGACTTGCTCTTCGCGGACGAATGCGCCCTGAACACCGTGACGCAGGAGGAAATGCAAAGGAGCATGAACCTCTTCGCCGCAGGTTTTGCCAATTTTGGATTAACAATCAGTACAGCCAAAACGGTTGTCATGCACAAGCTGCCACCCAGCGCGGAATACAATGCTCCCCGAATCACTGTCAACCGTGCTCAACTCAAAAATGTGGAAACCTTCGCTTATCTAGGAAGCACGCTGTCACGCAACACGAGAATCGATGACGAGGTTGCCTAACCGATCTCCAAAGCTAGTCAGGCCTTCGGCCGGCTGCAGGCCTCCGTGTGGAATCGCCACGGTATTCACCTGAACACCAAACTGAAGATGTACAAGGCCGTCGTCTTGACGACACTCCTTTACGGAGCGGAGGCCTGGACCGTCTACTTGAACCAAGCCAGGAAGCTGAATCACTTCCATCTCAGCTGCCTCCGCAGAATACTGAAGCTGAGATGGCAAGACAGGATCCCGGACACGGAAATCCTGGAGTGGACCGGAATCCTCAACATCCACGCCATGCTGAGGCAAGTGCGACTACGATGGAGCGGCCACCTGGTGAGGATGGCTGATGAGCGACTACCCTAACGACTTTTCTACGGAGATGTCGCTACGGGTGCTCTCCGACAGGGAGGTCAAAAACGAAGCTAGAAGGATACTTTGAAGAAATCCCTGAAGCAACTGCAAATCAACCCGGCGACCTGGGAGGACCTCGCCCAGGATAGACCAGCATGGAGAAGATCCATAAAGACTGGTTCAGCAATCTATGAGGCCAACTGGATCGCCGCCGCCAAGACCAAAAGGGCGGGACGAAAGTCACCAGCGCCCCGGACCAACACCGTCGATGCACAGGCCCTTCCAACATGCCCGCGCTGTCAACGCATCTTCCGCGCGCGAATTGGCCTGGTCGGACATCTTCAAACGCAATGCACCAACAATCCGACAATTCAAACTTCTACGTCAAATTCTGCCAACTCTCCTTTGGACTCCCCCACCCTCACTCCTGGTATCAATTTACTGGTAAAGCCTGTGAAAACAACCTTTTCTTACATTGTCCCTGATTACGTGTGCTAACTGTTTTCGCCAGCCGACTAACTTTGAAGGAGAGGAGCTATCATTCAACTCGTCTGCCATGGTGAAACACACATGAAGGACAAGCGAATCGACTTTATTCTTGGAGAATTCAATCCTGTCTTGTTCGTCGATGACGAGGTTGCGAGTGACACAGTGATCCCAAAACTCGAAATGCCACGTCTAGAAAACTTGCGTTTTAGACAGCTTGAATCACAGCCCTGGTGAGCAGCCCGGACGTCGAGGTGCTACTACTACTAAACTACTACTACTGTTGCTACAACTACTAATACTTCTACTTCGAATAATGCAACTACTACTGCTACTGTTACTACTACTTCTCCTGCTACTACTGTTAATACTACTGTTACTACTACTATTACTGCTACTGCTAATACTGCTACAAATATTACAAATATTTTTACTACTACTAATACATCTACTACTACTGCTGCTACTAATACTACTACTATTACTATTCATACCCGAAGGGTGGGTATTTTGGTTTTTGAAAAACCATTTTATTATTCCTTAGTAATTTTAAGGACGATCTGCCGTTACTTTTGCGTTCAGGGTCTTCAGTGTATAAGCTGTGTGCTTTCCGTGTCAGAAACAGCTTACCTTAATCTATGAAGGTACTCGCTAAATGTTGCAATGGATGTGGACTATGTTTTCTAACGTAGTACACTGACATTATTACACGGAAAGATGCGATGCTATTTCAATGAACATTGTACGATCCTAAAAAATTTCATTATTAGAAACTTTTTCTGTCATGAAAAACTTAGAAGAAGACCTGATTGGCTATCGAATGACCGCAAAAACGAATATATTGGTTTAAGCTTTTTATAAACTATATTTAGGTTTTTAAGGTAATTGATAATCACTAAAAGCAATCCATGCTATTTAAAGTAGTCATTTGTTTTGCCGAGTTTCGTTTTGCAAGTGACAAAAAAGCCGTGCGTTCAAAAATCGGCATCCTGGCGTCTCCTAAATTTTCTAAGATCATATTGTACGATTATCAATATTATAACCCCACTCAAGTAATCTTTCCTACTCGAAAACGTATTTCAGAATTTCTGTAAACTTTTCATGATATCGGTTGCAGGCTGTAGTTTGGGTTGTAATATTGGTATCCGATGCAAAACCCCAAGATATTTCAATTGGTAGAGGATACTGACTTTTTCAATCAGTTTCCTGCTCGCCTACAAGAAATACACTCAGTAAACAAAAGATAGATGAATTTTTCGCATGGATTTGTGATGTCCTTATAAATTCAAATATATTTTATTCGAAAAAAATTGCACGACGATACTTTTTTCGTGTTCTTATTCCGTAGAACTATCTTGGGATTACCACGCATGATTATTAATATTGCAACCCATCTACACCCCACCTACGTAGTCCTTTCTAATTGAAAAAGAAATAGTTCGGAATTTCGGAAGAGCCAGCCATCGCACGGCGGGTAGCGTGGGTTCACTTCATACAGAAAAGTAGAGTAAGGATTTGCGTGTTAGAGCGACGGCTTCACGCGGCAAGATTCCTACCTCTAAATAGCTCACATGCTGTCTGTCAATCAGGCCTCTATATTCTGACGAAAAATGGGCTCGTGCGACATTGCCCACGCCCACAAGTTCTGGCTTTTTCTGCCTCATGTGAACTAAGCTAGCATGAACATCTGCAGTGGCACTCAGCCATGGTGTTGATGGTGCCATGCACACAGAATAGCGAAGTTCAATTTATTTTGTTTCGGGGGGGGGGAGGACTCAATCAGCTTACCTTTTCTATTGGAATTTGCTGCGGAACTAGTGGGAACATTTTGCCAATTCAACTGTTGGAGGATCACGAGATCAAAAAGGCGATTCGGTAGGCCATGCAAACGAACACCCTGTCCCCCGCATTACAAGTGACCTTGCGCTAGATCCCTGGAGAGCTATGGTACGGTTAAGGGTTTGGATTAGAGTTCCGGGGTTTACTTTAGGGTTGGGTTTGAAACTCCAGAATAGGTATCCCTCCTGGAATTCGGCACAACGCTGTCTGGAGTACGGGGAGAGGGTGGTATCTATTTCGGTGCCCGGCCGGCGGCTCCTGCTGAGAGGCTTAAAGATGTCAAATAGGGTGACCGTTTGTGGTAAGGCCCCCCTAAACAGGACAATGGACTAGGTAAGCTCAACCCAAATACTCATTATGGGGTAGGAATGACTTCTATGGCCGTCTAATCAGGACATGGGGAATAAGAATTCCTCGCCCACTTAGCATAGGTGGCCTTGCGATATATTTCAGGAAGGCTAAGAATTCCCGTGGTTTAACCCTTATAATAAGCAAAGCATAAAATAAATGTTAACCTCCGTTGATGAACAGCGTTTGCCGATCGCTGACGGAAGTCACTCCCTCGCGTTCCGCCTTGGGGCTCACTCTCGAGCGCCGCCAGTAGCCGCGCAGTGGCTAGTTTCATAGGCAGATAAACATTGTTGTTAGAGACAAGATCATTTAAAAATTTGATCTAGCTAAGCCCTTTTGAGCAAAGAGTATTCCGGTCAAATCTCTAGTTTTGGACAATAGGAGAATGTCATCAGCGAAGAAGCTGGTCAACAACAAAAAGATAAAACCCAACCATAGGCAGAGAACATTGCCGACAAAGAAAAGGGAGACTTTAATGGCCATTTAGACGTAATCAGCCAGTCATACCCAACCCCAGGTGGTACACCACCCGGGGCTCGAACCCGCGCGACCCTATTGATCGGAATTCAAACGCTCTTACCATTGAGCCCTAGTCCCACATTAAACCCCGAATATAATCCGTTCAGCTCTGTTTTTCCCGCATTTCAGCCCTTGCCTGTGCGTTCATGCTTTCCTTTCACAGGAATTCAGAGGAATTGAAGCCGATCGGTTGCGTAATACCGATATGCGAAGCTATTAGGTAAATTACAGGTGGGAACCACGCGGTCACCTCAGGCTCTCGAACCCGGCAATTATTGCCCCAGAGTGCATTCATCTCTTCTTGGTAAATTATAAAGTGTTGCTGAGCTGCACTTCTTTGAACTGACCCTGAAAAGCGTATCTTTTTTTTTACCTCGCAGAGCGCTGGGGATCCCGCTATTTCGGAGAATTCGTTGCTTCTGGAGGAGATGACGTGCCCACCACACCCGAGTCACCGTTGCCGCAAACCTACCATCTTTGTGGTGAAGAGGGCCACAGGGATTTGGAGTTTTTTATATCCAGTGACGCCAGGTTTGTTACATGACGACGCCATACCCATGCCTTTATCGTCTCATCTTTCGCAATTTTTCTTTCTCTGCCTGCAGTATGCTCTTATCTTCTACTTTACTAGCATCTGGACATACCGCCTTCAGTGTTAGGTTCGGTTTACGTGATGTCTTAGCCAAAGCTAGTCCTAACTAATGACCGTGTTAGCCGATTCTGCTACCGACCGCTTGAAGAGATTTTTTTCCGATGGAGAATATGAGGGATCAAATTATTGAGTGCAGAGTTAGTACCACCGTTGGAGTGCTTCGCGATCGCGGATTTAGCAAGATCACGCGGACGTGTGCTGATGCCTTAGGCCGATTCTGGGGTTATCCATGTATTTATCCCGCAATGCACTACATGTCGGGTTTCTCTGCTACCTCCGTTTATCTCTTCTTTGTCCCTTTGATAGGGAATTTGATCAGGGGCACCAGAACCGCACTGTGCGAAGCCGGAGTCCGTCCGACTTGTCTTTTTGGGGGCTCAGTATCGGCACGCAGCAAGTGCCATGTTCACAATACATCACCAGCATTCATACTGCATAAGCCATTGGTCATGGTGACGTCTCTCGCGCCGTGAAGGGGCATCGGGGCTGGCATAGTGGGAGATGAAACCAGACATTTTGAATATCAATATCAAGCTATCAAAACACAATATGTAGTCACCCAATAGCACCATTTTGTAGGAGTCTTGCATGTTCCAAATGGAGAACTGCCGAGGACTTTTCATCAGCCCTATAGAGGCTGTTGTGGCTATACCTCTCACAGGGGTAGGATGTTATAACTTTTCTTAAGACAACTGCTTTGCAGTTGTACAACAATTTGACCGTCGATTTCGACCATACCCACTGTATGCCCGGTGTCAAGACAGAGTCAAGAAGACAGGGGATGGAAGAGGTCGCCTCGCAGTGTTGCACATCAAGCTGAGCCATTGCAGTTGCGAAATTCACCGGAACCTTTCGCCTCACCGCAAGCGTCTTGCCTCATCCTTACGTAAAGTTTAGGGACCATGTTGCGCTTCTTCATTCCGAAGTAGCATTCCCCTGTCGAGGGCTTTCACACTTCAGACTGCTCATAGGGAACTGATTTCGCATCTAATCACAGCCGGACTTACATCATAGCGACCGTGAACTTGTCTTCAGCGCAGACAGACTGATTTTCAAGCTTTAATATGAAGAAAAGGATGGAGACTTTTGATGGCTGTAGGAAAAATTTATTTTATGTAACGTTTTAGGCTTGGAAAAGAGCCTACCAATGGGAGACGGGCGCTCACCGATCGGGCAGGAGGCTCACTCACCTCGTTGCCCTTTTTGGGCTTGAGCTAGGGTTCCACAGGCATTCGCATAGCGACTAGTAATGTATATGGCATGAGATTACCGACACAGCCAGAACTAATGGAATGCCTATTTTTTGCTTAGTAGACATCAGCAGCCAGCCATGCCCAACCCCAGGTTTTGCAACTTCGGAGGCTCGGGTAACTGTAAGCCAGGAGATTTGACGCACAAGACCACACTGTTCACCAACGTTTGCGCTGGTCCACGGGACTCTGGTTGTGCGCAATGGAGTCAGTTCAGTAAGTAGACTCGCCACCTAACTCCATGGTAGGGCCGTGGGTTGTTTTAGGACTATTTGGCAGAGGATGAGGAAGGACACAAGTCGGTAGGCTTATCAGTGAGCTCTTTCATAGACGAACCCGTAAACTCCAAAGTTTATGTAATGCGTGCCGTGTCGGATGCACGGACTGGCTGGCTTTCGTGGGTTTTGAAGCAGTATCTAAGATTCGAGCTGATGGACCGCAACCTGTTAGCCCTGATTCCACGAAAAACATCAAGCGGAGTAGCAAGTGACTGTACGAGCTTCGTTTTCGACCATCCGTCCATCAAGTGCTTCACTGTTGAAATGGCGCGGAGACGGTGGCTTGCAATTTAATTAGTATATAATAGGCTTGCACTAGACCCGGTGTCTGAACCAAGTTAATCAGACTGGAGGTGGTAGAGGTTGCAGAAGGCAAGTATCATTGTGATAGCCACAATCATTGAAGCAACCCAGAGCAACCTTTTTGACTACGGCTGTAGTGGATTATGCTTCAATTATTAGATATATCTTGAGATGACTAGCTTAAGTTTTAGTCCTCTAACCTTCAAACAACCTTTGGTGCCCTTGCCACTACAAAGGTTTTCAAAAAATGCTTGTGCCAACCCTAAATTGAAATTGTACACTGCCTCTATGCTGGGGTCTACGTTCCCTCTCTCCTACGTTTACTCCGCGTTTTAGCGCTGTCGTGGAACATACGGACAGAGTGATCTACTTGGAGGACAACGACATTGCTGCCGTTCGCGACGGCACTCTCTTCATACACCGCATGATGAAAAAGGCCAATGAACAAACCGTTCGTGAAATTGTGACTCTGCGCATGGAGTTGAATGAGATTATGAAGGGTAGGTGCGCGGAAGAGCAAAGTGCCATAAACACCTTCTAAGCAAGTTGACTGCAGCAGTAAAATAAGAAGGGAACTAGCCTCGCTGTATGAATATTTTAGCCAGCATTCGATTGTGCCAATACGAATTCTTATTTTACCTGTTTTCTTCTTCTTCTTCTTCTTCTTCTTCTTCTTCTTCTTCTTCTTCTTCTTCTTCTTCTTCTTCTAGGTAATTACGATTACTTCATGCAAAAGGAAATTTTCGAACAGCCCGACTCTATTCTAAACACAATGCGTGGTCGCGTAAACTTTGATAAATATTCGGTTGTGCTGGGTGGCATCAAGGATCACCTAGTGGACATCTGCCGCAGTCGACGCCTTATCTTCATCGGTTGTGGAACTAGTTACAACTCGGCCATTGCGGTAAATTGAACCGGTTTTATGCTAAATAACCTGCCTACTTAATTCGAGTTACGTAGCCCGGGCATACTTTCTAATTTAGACTCGGCAGCTGATGGAGGAATTGACGGAACTGCCGGTCATGGTGGAACTGGCCAGTGACTTTCTGGACCGCCGAACACCCGTCTTTCGTGATGATGTGTGCATCTTTATTAGTCAGTCTGGGGAGACAGCGGACACCCTTCTGGCCCTACGTTATTGCCTCAGTCGGGGCGTTTTTAGTCTGGGCATAACCAACACCGTGGGCTCAACTCTCTCGCGGGAGACGCACTGCGGCATCCACATGAACGCCGGCCCCGAAATTGGTGTTGCTAGTACCAAGGTAAGAAGGCACAATTTCCTCTACGGTTACAATACTTCTTTTACGCTGGTTTACGGAGATTTGGCTAAAAAACACTCTCTTCTAGGCATACACAAGCCAAATAATCGCCCTCGTCATGTTTGCCCTGGTGCTCTCTGAGGACCGCATTTCTCTACTGGAAAGGAGAAAGAGCATAATTGATGGCTTATGCCACCTTCCCGGTGAGACACACTGGTTGTCCTCTATTTTAATCCTTATGTGATCTCCAGTAACAAAATAGTCCTTTAAATTCTCTAGATGTCCGGAAAGTCCTCCTTTTGTCCTCTTGACTAGTATTTTGATTGCAATTCCTTACCGGAATAGTCCTTTGTGTATGGTTAGAGTACTGACACCAGGCCAGCGATTGACGCTCACAGTATCCATTAAATTGTCCGTCAAGTTATATGTAAGCCCTCTGCACTGACGGGCTTTGTTCACAATATGAATGTCTGCTTTATTGCTGGGTACTGGGCCAAGGTCAAGCGATGGCGTGAGCACTTTGAATGTCAATGACCAACCCATCACGCCCTCGTTCTCCTCTGCAGCATAATTCTATTCCCCTCCAGACTGCAGTTTGGTGACAATGTGGTATACTTTATAAGCATCATTAATAAATGGACATGCATACTATATATATATATATATATATATATATATATATATATATATATATATATATATATATATATATATATATATATGATAGTGTGGGGCTCACCGATCTGCTTAAGGAACATGCATATTCCGTTGTGCCCTGGCTCAATGGTACAGCGTTCGACTCAAATACCAAAGGTCGCGGGTTCGAATCCCAGGTGTGCCACACTTGGGATTGGGTATGACTGGCTGATGACGGCTAATAAGCCAGAAATGGCCATTCCGGTCTCCCTTGTCTTTGTCGGTTCCATTTCATATATATGTAAATTTTAATTGAGAAAACCCGGTGAGCAGCCCCGACTCGGGATTAGCCGAGCGAAGCAGCGATCACATTCACCCGTAGCAACAACTTTTGAAGTTAGCAAGGTGATATCGTCAGTTTAGTCTAGGTTAGTCAGCCAGACTCCAGGTGCCAACTCCACACCGTCAAATCCGTGTAGTCCTTCTGAGAATCCAGTCCTTGGGTTAGTTGAACCGAATTGACGTCATTATGCAACCTTGTCGAACGCCAGATCGGATATCGAACTGTTGGGAGGGACTGTTATGGATGAGCACTCGCGCAGTGGTGAAGTGATAATGGGCTCTGATCATGACAATGATTTTGGCCGGCACACCAGTTGTCGTTTAGTATGCACTCGACAGACTTACACTGGCTTTGCATTCCGACTAGGTTATCCAAGACCCTGCTTCTTCTTGCTTATATTTCGCTTTCTCCATTAAAACATAGTACAGGGGAAACTTGTTCAACAGACGCACTTTCTTTATCAACAGATCGGGTGCATGAGATTCTGGCCAAGGAGGAGGAAATCATCCAGCTAGCCAAGGAGCTGACAAAGGCAAAGAGCATAATAGTCCTCGGCCGCGGTTACAATTTTTCGACTTGTCTTGAGGGAGCTCTGGTAAGCTTTATCTTTCTGTCAGCTATTCGTATATCCTCCGATTTAACTGCTATCACTCGAACGCACAATAATGCATGCCAACTTCTGAAAAGTTCAAGCGTTTACTTTTATGCACTCTGTTGTCAGTATTGTCACCCTTTAACCTCATTTGAACCGTAGATCCGTCTGAATGCGCTGTTGCTATTCTTGCCATTGGTTGGCGAACCGCGGTTTTCAGGAAAAGATGCGTTTGTGGCATTTTTAACAGCAATTTCGACCGCTACTACTACTACGACTACGACTACTACTACCAATAAACTACTATGACTACTAATACTACTACCACTAATACTACTGTTACTACTACTAAGATTACTACTACTCCTACCACTACTACTACTTCTACTAATACTACGACCACTTCTACTACTAAAAATACCGCTACAACTACTACGAATACTACTATCATGCTACTAAAACTACCACTACCACTACTACTAATACGAATATTGTGACTACTACGACTAATAATAATACCGCCGCTACTACTACTACCACTACTACTAACAAACTACTTAAACTATTACTTACTACTAAAATTACTGCTACTAATACCACCACCACTACTACTAATCTACTAAAACTACTACTACTTCTATTACTATTTTTGCCGCCGTTACTGGTACTATCAGTGCTTATACAACACGTAATACTACTACGACTACTATTACTATCACTAGCCCTACTCGCATTTCTATCACAATTACGAACATTGCTGCTCTGCTCGATATTAATACAGTTACTATATCTATAAATGCTACCACTGCTACTGCTACTATTACCGCTGCTGCTGCAGCAAAAATTCGTATATTATTGCCAATATAACTGTCAGCATCTTGTGCTTTTTCATAGAAATTTTTGAAACGACCGCGTCATAGTTTCCTTTGGCCGTTTGGAGGAGACATTAACCCGCACCAGAGTAGATGCCGCTGTTAGGATCGAACGGGCGATTTTCGAATGGACGAGGGAAGAGTTAGAGTTTGATGTCTATGTAGTGGGTATTTAGCGCCTACCTTCCTCACTAAGTGTCGTAATTAAGTGTAACTATGTGCTAATATTCCTGGCCTGGTGAGTTGCCAACTGATGGGATAATCTGGTTGTACTCAGAACCTAAGGTCGGAATGCTGTGGTCTTTATGATGCTCTCACCTACCCGAGTCACCCTTAACGTCGCGTGGGGATCAGGTCGTGTGCGTGGCGCGCATAGACTGGTTAGTTATCTTTGACGACCACTGTGTTTTCCCCCGCCTCCGGTCGTCGCGGCAAGGTGTGGGGAGGAGACGAGAGTGCGTTAGCTCAGCCTTTACCATAATTATTCTCAATGACAGATGTGAAGTCCTCATCGGCGCTGGTTTTAATCGTGTTTTGCTCTTAAGTGTTGCTTCTGGTAAAGATAAAGAAGGCAGGAAAGTGCATAGTAGCTGAATCAGCATGAATTCTTTTGAAATCAACAAAATCCCCTTGACTGATTATCTCATTTTGCAACCTTCGCTTTAAATCTTTTCCTAAGCAATCATTTTCATACCGATGATTCCTCTGTCGTGAGCAACCTTTTGCGTGTGATGCCTACCTACCACCTAGAGTACAGTACGATTTTTCTCATGATAGCGTTTTCCTTTACATTGGGGGCTCACCGATCGTGTTGCGGGTTTACACTCGTTCCGTCATGCCTTCCAGCATCCGCTTAGTGGCCCGCGCTTTTCTGAGCCAGATTCATAGGTTCGAGGTTCAAGCTTGATGGCTAACTTCTCTATTTACTTTCGTCGATGAACGCTTATCTATCACTTTTGGGTCTTAATCATCCCGTTCTGCCTTGGGGCTCCATCTCGAGTCCCACCAGAAGCCACTCAGTGGCTAGTATATTATAGGCAGACTTGCATTGTCGATAAAGACATGGATTAAACTGGAATGACCATTTTTGGCTGGTCAGCCATCATCAGGCAGCTATACCAACCCAAAATGTGGAAACATCCAGGATCGAACCCACAACCTATTGGTTACGATTTCGATGCCCTACCCATTAAACCACGGGCTCGTTATCCTATCTGTTGCGATTGGGCACAGTAACAAAGGCAATGGGTGCTCACCGGTCGTCTTACGGTGCACACTCGACCCGTTGTGCTTTGGAGCTCTGCCAGCAACTGCTCAGCAGATGATGTGTTCCCTTTACAGCCCCTAATGTCGATTAACCGAACAAAAGGTAGGGGACGTATAGATTACCGAAATGTCTGATATATCGGCTTCATTCGCACTCTTTACCGAAAATGCAGTTAGTTTTTTTCTGCGCTCCGAATCCTCATCGTCGACTTCACAACCGTTGTGCTTCAACGGCAATGCCAGGATCCAGCCGACTGAGGAGGAGCACGGGTGCACGCGTCGACGAGACATTCTTCTCTCTCTTACTCGTAGCACACGCGCTACTCCCTGAAACGATCAGAACTCTCGACCAGACATCCAAGTTTTCAATATTGCTGATAAGACAACGGCTACCTCGACCTGGGTCCCACGTTCATCAACCGAGCCATCTTGTGAACTGACGATAATCCACCCTCCGCGATTTTGAAAGTACCCTAATAACTCGAGGGTATTTAAATCAGACTTTTGTAGTTCGTTGATCCATCCTGATAAGGGGCATCGTTGCCCAAACGTGACTCACTAGTAAATAAGATTGACTTGCCAAGCATCTACTTGATGATCTTTCTTTGTCTACCATGTGCCAGTGGTGATGACGCTTATCTGGACGCGGGAAACCAATGTGATCGAATTTCGGTCTGCACGTACCTCACCTGGGACTCCTGCATGCACATGAGCCGAACTTTGCGTTTTAGATCTACCTAAAGGCCAACTTTAGGATTCATTGCAGCAGGTCATTAGTTATTGGCCCTTTTTGTGCCTCGGATTTTAGCCCTTTGGTTTTATCAAAAAGAGGAACGCCCGTCCAATAGCTTTTTCCCCTCACCCACAGTTCACCAGTGGCGATTTTGAGTTGGTCTTACCGGAGGTTTTGAGATTAAGCGCATTGTCTACAATGGCTTTAAGCCTCTGTCCAAAGCCTGCCACACACCGGTTTCCACCCATGCATTCCGGCCCCATTACATTGAGTATTTACTTGACGAAGGGGAGGTGACTATGAACTAAATTATAGGGACTTCGCCTTTGAAATGAAAACGCGACATCTTTGATTTATTCGACAACCCATACAACGAACATTACTTCGGTTAAAACCAGCTGCAATTAACTAGATGAATAGTTGATAAACTTTGCCATTGGCTCTGACAGCGTTTACATCCTTTTTTCCTTTTAAGTGAGCAGGTTAGGCTTTCCTCCGAGATGCACCAATTAGAACCTATTTTCACACAATCTACTTCGGACTAACGTTTTTGACACTTAACTACCCGTTTGCTATCCCACAGAACGATAGGTATTTGAAACCACAAACATTTCTCCCTTTAATGAAGCACGGTTTTGTTAAAAGATGGAATCACTACCCGTGACTCCCCACGTCGAGTAGAATGAATGAATTGTTCAACGTACCAACTAATTAACTTGGCTACAGGGATGCTGTTATATTCGGTCTTTTACGTCGCCTCATCCACTTCGATAACTGTCTGCGTACCCACCAGTAAGGAACCGACGGAGAGCCTGATTAATGGGGCATGCACTATGTATAGCTCGTCTGTTATGCCTGATTTATATGTGATTAACTGTTCTCATAAACCTACGGTCTGTCCTGTCGTTCAGTCTCACGCATCTAGTTCTGCCTACTTTGACTTTTGACTCATTCTGCATACATGTATGCCTACCTCAACATATAATGCTAAAGAACTCATTGCCATTCCCATTCACCACCACCTATGTTGTTTCTTTTTGGGAAAAATGAAAAAAACGAATGCAGAAACTCAAGGAACTGACCTACATCCACGCCGAGGGAATCGTGACCGGTGAACTCAAACACGGACCCCTGGCCATGGTTGATGCTGAGACGCAGGTTATCATGGTGCTCACCCGCGACCGTCTCTATCAGGTAAGTTTCCAGACGCATTCTGTCTACTATTTTGTTCTTTCTGTTTGTCAGGTTCTTGGCTTCAAGCAGATTTGATGTCATTTCACCTCTGTCTAAAGCGTACACCGTGTTCCCCCTTATGACATCCGCCACCAGGGTAGTGGTGCCCTCTGGTCGTCACCCGCATTTATGGGTTATCAAACAACTAGGAAAGATTGGTCGCTAAGGCCGTCACTCTCTCGGTGTGTGCGGGATTTGTAACGCCAGAGCCCGATAATAGCTGCCAATTTGACTGCACGCTTTACCTCCCAGAGTAGGGAACGTTGAAGATTTTACATTGGAGGACAATAGGGCCTTAAAGGCGTCCTGATGGGCCAGCGCATTTTGGACGTTCCGCCTAGAGTGTAGTTAGTTACTGTTCTTGTTCAGGAATTGTTGCTGTTTTACTTGTTAGGCCGTGCCTTCACATCAAACCGGATCACCCAACCACTGCTACGTGATTATAGGTCACTTTCCTCCTCCTCCTCATCCTCCTCTTCCTCCCCTCTCCTTTTTAGCCTTCTCATGAAAGCAAACTCTGCCGTTTTATTCCTCCAGACATCCATCAAAGTCCAATTTACCATCTATTCTCGGCCAATTTTATCAAGCCGTAATTTTCTTGCATAAGACGAACGTACTGCGGAGTAGGACCTTAGACCTCGTCAACTCCCCGCTAACTGGGGCCGTGAAACACGCGCATTAAAACCAGTCGTAGCATTTGATTGAAGTTTGCGAATAGTTAACAGGAAATTGTTTTAGAAATCGCACACTAGCGCTACTTCCCACTGTCATATTTATCTGAAAGTCTTTGAAGTTTGCAACCAGGTAGTTGTCAGTGATCTCTTCTTTCAGTAAAGGTTTGCGGCATCTCGGACCAAAGAGCTGCCGAACTCTCTTCTCTGCTTTCTACTACTAATACTTATCCTTACACTTTTATTATTGTTATTATTCAGAAAACTCTCAATGCTCTGCATGAGGTCAGTTCTCGACAGGGACAACCGATTCTCATCTGCAACGAGTCTGACGTGCACGCTACAGATCTCAGCCGGCGTAACTTTGTAATCCCCGAGACTGTGGACTGTCTACAGAGCATTCTGGCGATCATTCCTCTGCAGCTCCTGGCCTTCCACATTGCCGTCTTGAAAGGCCTGGACGTACGTTAACACCTACAATGTTACTTGTGCAAATTGCTGCCCCCACTTTTTCCTTACTAGCCTTCTGAAAAGCAAAAAAAACAGTGGCGATTGTGTGCAATATTCCAACCCTTCTCGGTTTAAATTTCCAAGTGGTATCTTCCAAAGCGGATGCAGATTACCAATTTATAACCAGTCTTATTCCATTTTAGAGAAGGCGAGGTTGACTTTTCATAGTTATACTTTGAGCAATATGAAGGAATGTATGTCCAGATTGTTTAAGTGCCACTAGCCATGAGCGAACACTGTTGGATAAGGGTCTCGGAAAGTTCATACTTTGTTTTTATAAGGCTCTTAAAATCTTGACCGGCATCTTGCCATTCTATAAGAGGAAGTATTTCTTGAAAAGGAGGCACCATCGGCTCATGCAGGTTTTGAAATTATGGGTTGCAAATTTGAGCAATCAACCTACGCTGCTGTGGCCACATGTGAATTTCAAGCTAAATCTACTCACTATTTGATTTTTCGTCCATAATCTGTGCACGCTGATTCCTGTTCTCCTTGTTATGCACATCTTCCCCTAAGACGTTAGCTTCAACATTGAAGGGGTTACACGAAAACTTGTTTCCTATTCTATTTAATAGTCACCTATTTCTTTTATTGCTAGGATGTTTGCTAATTCTCCTGCAAACACTGCCCAGGTTCTAATTTTCTTCCATTTATCTTGCCTCTATTGCCTTCAGGTGGACTGTCCAAGGAATCTGGCCAAATCAGTGACAGTAGAGTAATGGTTATATTTCCATCACCGCCGTGATCGGCTTATTTTAAAATCTTTTCCCAATCAACCCATGGGCTTCAACTTACATCTCCCATCACATTCCACGTCCTATTGCTACCGTGGACCGGGCGCCCTTTCCGAAATTTCACTTGTTGCACATTTATTAACGTTTTAGCTATTTCTTAATTCGTCAGGAAATTAAAGTCTTTACACAGACTGATGTTTTTGCAGTCCTGTCCGAGTACATGGAGCATGTGACAGAGTTGGTAGCTGATGGGCGATTGGAGTTTTTAGAATCCGTACTTTGCTTGAATGCGTCTTGCTGAAGACTCTGATATTTGGAACGTTGGTACTGGATGAACAGTGTCGGTACGGTCTTTGTAGTAGAGGCGGTGACGTTGGGCCAACTAGATGTCACGAAATAGAGAAAAAAGAAAAATGTAGGCAAACTATACTCGGCTCCCCTAAAGTGATTTTTCGTTAAAAAGATAATGTTTACAACGAGCCAAATTTCAAGTGGTACTGCTTACGAGGGTTTTTGGTGTCGTGATTTCAAACTAAAACTGTTAGCTCGCTGTTTATGCCAGATTAGGATAACTGTGCGAAAGTAATTTCGAGCAGATTGAACGAACAAATAGGGAAAACTCATCATATGGCACAGTGGACTGTTCAGTAGGACGGCAAAACGCCCTTAAGTAATTTCAGCGTCAGAATTGATCGTATTGATAGTGGTGCTATTCTATTGTTATTCCTCTATTAACATGAGGAAAAACGTATTGCATACGCCTGCGGTGCTACTTATAACTCAGACTAGCTATTTAAACAACGATGGCGTGATGGTTATTGCTGTTTGAAAATATGCTCCCAAAAACAACCCGGTAATAAGGGACTTATGTTAGTTTTATCAGCAGGTAAATTCAAAGTGTCTATGAAGCATTAAAGTCTCCTTGTCTGAGCTAAGACAGACTTCCTGGAAGTTGGACTTCATTTATCTGCTAATGTTGTTCATGTATGTAAGTAGTGAGATATCGAGGTTTGTGCTATCAAACGCGTTTTTTATCCTTGCGATGGGTACAAATCGCTAGGAATATGGCCTGAAAGCCGGCAAGTGCGTAGAATATATTGTGTCTGAGACAAATTTTGGCATTTTGCCAGAAAAGTAACCACTGTGGATGATATGTAAGCTTTTTGGCTCCGAAATAAATGAGCATGTATGAAGAAACATTCTATAATATAAGAAAGGTTAACTTGTTCACCGTCGCAAATGCACTGCTTGATTTAAAAAGTGTATCATACGCTGGGTGCAGATTTATTACCTAAGTGTAATCTATAAGCATCCAAAAATACCCTAGAATATTAGATGTATAAAATCTAATTTCTTCAAAGAATGAAAAACAATACGAACCTGATCAAATCGGCGGAGCTGTTCCATTCTACCAAAATCGGTGTTGAGTAACTCGAA
This sequence comes from Schistocephalus solidus, assembly GCA_017591395.1. Taxonomy (NCBI): domain Eukaryota; kingdom Metazoa; phylum Platyhelminthes; class Cestoda; order Diphyllobothriidea; family Diphyllobothriidae; genus Schistocephalus; species Schistocephalus solidus. The sequence goes on along the minus strand of WEDG01004057.1, from coordinate 42,919 downwards.
ATGAACTCGATCCAAATATCGATCCCTCCCCCGATTCAGATTACTCAAAAAGACCTCAGGGTTGTGTGAATAGTAAGATGGGTAACATCCGCCAGTTGCTAATGGTGCGCGACTGTTCCGAAGAGCTTGGTTACGTATGTCCTGGAAATGTTGTGCTGTTGCTGCACCGTATGTCTGACCGTAGCCAAAATTTGTTTCAGGACAGAATCCAGCATAACTAAACAAGTGAAAGGATTTTTTGTTTGTTACCCCGGCATCAAGCGTGGATCCAAATAAGTTGCCTCATTTGTAGTTATCAAAGTTCCTGCCGATCTTGACATCCTGATGCAATCTCAGATTTTTCAATTGGGCGGCGAGGCTATGGTAATAGGTTAAAGCGTAGGTCATTGAAGTGACTAGGACACGAAGGTGACTTCAAACAAAATTCGCAGCCATTTGCCTTTTCGAGCACAGGTTTGACCGCATAGCGCTCTCCTTCCCTTCTAAAAATTTTTTGGAGTTAAAATAACGATAACTGATTTTTAGCACGTCAAATACGTAATTTACAGGAATACAACCGTGTCATCATCCTTGGTCTCTTTATATCCCGAACCCACTTCGAATGGATCCGTAGAACATCCAAATTTAAACCAAATTGCCAGGAAATTATGTGCAACCCTTCATATAAAGAGAGATTCAATTACCTCTGAGGTTGAGAGTCACGATTTTCTCAATTTAAACGATTGCGCACTCGATAAAGTAGTTTGAGCAAGGATGCAACACATTTTTGCATGTTTGGCTGCGGCAAACCAGGATTAACGGTAAAAATGTGGGTGATAGTCGTAAGGAACATATTGGCCATGACTAGCACACACGAAGTGCTCATGATAAATATGATTTATAACGCTATGTCAGGTTAATTAAATTATTTGCAAGTAACAATTTCACAGACAGATGGAAGTAATAAATATTTTTGACCTTAGATAGAAACATGTAACCGGATCTTTGGAAAATTACGACGCTTTACCACAAATCATCGTGTTTTCCTTGCTAACGTGACGCTCCGGATTGAAGAATATACTAAACCTACTGAGTAAAGCCCATTCAATTCAATGTATTAGGGGAACAGGCATGGGTCTTTGAGTACTTTATTTCTTACGTGAAATTAAGTGTTGGCATACAAAGAAACCATGTGTGTTGCAAAAGTTCAAAGGTGATCATAAAATACGACAAGTGGTGCGTGAGTCTCGAGGGTATAGTTAAATTCCTCATTGCTCCGGCTCATCTTGGAAAAGAAAACTGTCAAGGTTTCTTTTAAAGCTGACCAGCGTTGGTGGCATCGCAACGTGTACAGGTAGGACATTCCATGGCTTGAGCACTCTTACAGGGAAGGAGAACTTGCGCACATCCAGTCTCGCCTGCTGGACGCGCAGTTTCAATAGGTGACTTGCAGATGGGTCGTGGTAGCAAATTCAAAGAATTCCGAGCATTCCAGACAACTTTCTAATCCCTTCACGATGCAAAATGTCTGCAGGAGATCCCGGCGCATTTGCTTATAACTCAAAGGGAACAGATTGAGATTCGTCAGGCTCGTTGGATATGACATGTTGCTTTGACTCCTAACTATGTTGTACTTTTTCGAGACAGCTCTGATCTTAAATTGTCCAGTGTTTTCAGAATTTTACATCATATTCCAAATGCGCTTATTCATGTTCCAAAAATCTGAGTGAAAAGATCTTCATCGAAATCCTTAGAGTCTCGTCTGATGGCATGCAATGCAGCCATTGCGCTCTTCACCACCTTCGATCAGTGAGAGGATGGTTTTAAGGTGGTGTTCTTCAGCACACTAAGGTCCTTTTGGGTTTCCACATCTTCTTAGGCTGTTGCCCAAGTGATGTATTGTACACCTATCGACGTTCAGCCGCAACAGCCAATGATTCGATCACTCCTCCAACCGATGTAAGTTGATCTGTAGTTTATCTTCGTCGGCAGGGCTCTGGAGTACATTCCAGATTTCCACTATCTTGAACTCAGATGAACAAGCTCTCTTCGAAATTTTGGTCTACAGGACACACTGGTGGACTTTCATCATTAAGCATTGGATCAAAATAGACACTATTTTCATATTCCTTAGCTTACAGCAGGAAGCCAGCCGAAATGACTGATATCTTACTGACCACTTATTCTAAGCCACTCTACGAGGTCTTGAAATCTACGAATGCTGAGGTTCTTCGTTACTTTATTCATGCAGTTGATCTGCCTAAATCTTCCTCACATCGTATTCTACAGTCCGGGATATTTACCTTTTAAAGGATATCTGTCTACTAAACGCCCTCATGGCTCGTATGCATTACATATTCGATTCTTTTCTTCAAAACGTTCATCCTAACAAATGTATCCCGGACTTCTATGGGAAATCCCATCTTCTTTTGACCCTTTTTCTGTCAACAACACAGAAATATTTCCAACATCAACGAACAGCTCAGTCATTTTCCGCATATCGTTTATCCGGTTAAAAAAGTCGTTTTATACTTTAAAAAACGTTTGAAATTTATTAACTGAAAAATGGTAGTTGGACAAATGCCATTGGAACATTGTGCAAATGCCAGCCGAGAGCCGGAATTTAACCCGTGTGGATAGACCAGGAGGCGGACGTCATCTCAAATGGACCACAGACTCACGGCAGCCAAGTGTCTAAGTCTGCACTTCAATCTCAAAGTGACAAGCGCCCTAGTTTTAACCGGGGAGCTCGAAAGCAGTAAGCCACCGTGCTTACCATTATACCGCGTTCGCGTGCCCGCAGGCTCGATCTAAAAGCATAGAAAATGCTCTACAAGAGAATTTTATAGAAAACTTCTGCAATGCATGTCAAGCGATAGCCTCTAAGTTGAAGTAACTAGAGGAAGACGTAAAAGAATTCAAGAAAATTATACACAGAACTCTTGCTTCAAAGGATCAACCAGCGTTAACCATGCAAACATTTACTCGGAGTAGAACGAGGGCCATCCAGCTTAATAAATCACCAGAAAGCAGGAAAGTGATAGGTAAGACATCTGTTAACTTAAGTCCAATTGCACTTCACGAAACGCAAAAGAATAAAAAGAAAATCGCACGTACTACCACAGTGAAAGGTCACCAGAGTTCAAAGGGGCATATACAAGAGTCGCCTATCAAGCAAGTGCAAGTGCAAAATGAAATTGATAAAAGCATATCGTTTATGAATTGCCATCAAAACCTTTTCGCACGTGATTAAACATTAATTCATTGTCGTTTGCCAGTCTTTTCCTCTATCAAACCAGAAATAATGCATACCTATTTCGACTTTGCTCCTGTTAAAAAAGAATTATAAAATAATTAATTATAATTATAATTGTATTTAATGCCGGTTTACAGGTATTGTCAGACGAAATTTCCGTGGGGATCAGGCTGGCAGTGAAAAAAAACTCCTGAATATATATAATTGTCAGTTTTTTTCGTAGCTTTATGTTATCAAAACAAAAAAACTGCTGCCTGTGGGATGATAGCAGTTCAGATCGAAGAAAATCTAACACAAATTGACTTTGTTTGCGGTTTCTCTGTCTTTTTTAGGAACCGGGATTCTCCTCTAGACAAGAGTGCATCCGTGGACGGTTGCCTCTCTCTGCCGAAGAAGTCAACGCGTGCAGGCCGCAGAGACGGTGCTATAGCCCCCAGGGTAAGACCTGGGATCGGGTTTAGATACCGCGCACTCTGTCGAACTGGAAAACAGATTCCACCATGTTGGCGCCCAGAATTCTTGGAAGCTGTTCTGAATGCAAAAAACTAGTAATATTTCTCTAAAACAAAGAATATATTCGTGGGAATTTCACATTATGGGGTACTTTTTTCCATATGGCTATGGCGTTTACCGAAAATAATCGCCGATACTTAACTTTGCGAGCTAATAGAATTAATGGAATAGAATGGAACGGACTCCCTGAGGATGTTGTCCTTTCAGAAACTGTTGATTCATTTAAATTCAAACTAGATACTCATTTTCTGAGAAACTATTGTCAATATAATGAAGATTGTGTAAACAGTGGCAGGTTGCGCCTGGCCCACACATATCGTTGACCCTACATTTTCATTTGTCAGATATATCACTGTAATCATTTATACTATTGACATTTTTGCATATGAATAGGGAGCTCAAGGGCGAAAGCCTACTTCCCTCAATAAAGTGACTTAAAGTGACTTAATAAAAAGACATTACGATGACTGCTGCGTCAAGGGTGGTCAAGCTGCCTCACTATGATAAGGGGATTAATGAACGACTATTCAAAAGCTTAAACAGTAAAAAGAGTCCCTTCAGTACTCGACAAAACCATAAGAGATCAATATCTTTAAGCTCACAGCGTTCTTGATACGACCGATTACGGTGCTCAACAATAAAATTATTTTCGAAAAGAAGTGCTGAAGCGATTGCATTTTCTTCCGTTCACTAGTGCGCTGAAAGCTAAATAGAAACGAGCAATATTCCAGGCCAGGTCTAACGTACATTTTATAAAGGCGGAGTCTAATATCAATAGTTTTACAACTTCAAAGGATAAACCGGTAGTTCTGCGTGCGTTGGAGACAATAAGGGCGCAATGCTCTGAAAGATTAAGACCACTGGATTATGATATGCTCAGGTCCTTAACAACGCCAGGCAAATTTTGATCGTGGCCATCTATGCTTAGTTGAGGATGATGGTCGTCGCCAACAGCCATAAAGGAACATTTGTGCCAAGAAATGGAAATTCGCTATGCGCAGCACCACTGGGCAAAGGCCTCAAGATCATTTTTAATAGATCTAGCATGGTGTCACGATCTGCCGGCTTGTATAGATAGTCAACTTTAAAATCATCATCATACGTAAAGGACCTAGCATTCCGAAATAAACCTGGTTCATCATTGGCAAAAAGACAAAATAAAAACGGACCAAGCTCACTTCACTGAATAACTCCACTCCTCACGCGGGTGCGTTTGGAGATAACATTGGAGATCTTAATATGTTGTGTGCGAGAGCTCAGGTAAGAAGATATCAAGTTCAGAAGTTTACCAAATACACCAAAAGAGGAGAGTTTCAGGAGAAGCAGAGCATGGTCAACACGATTGAAGGCTTTGGTGAAATCGAAATAGACTATGATAAGTGCAAATCCATTGTCCCTAGATTGTAGAACGTGATCAAAAAAAGAGAGCTGACAAGTATTACAAGACCTCGTTTTGAGGAGCCTATGCTGGGCTGCACTCAGTAGATTATTCTCGGTTAAGTGATACATCATATTATCTAAGATCAAGGTCTCCAGGATTTTTGAAGCTGCCGACCGTGTGTTGATTGCAAAAATAATCAAATGACGTAGATTGGCCGTGTTTAGTGATAGGTAGAATGTGCGATCCCTTCCGCACACTGGGAAAGGTTTCACGTTCCAGAGCAAGATTAAATATCGTTCACAGAAGGGACGGAAAATATCATTAGCAACCGCCGTTATACTACTGATCGGTACGCCATCTGGTCCAGGACTATGAGATTGGCGAAAACGTCGAGTGGCTACGGTTACGTCCCAGATGATAAAAGTCATGGTTTCGAGGACGGCACCGGTCTAACCCTTGATGTTTGGAGGGGGGGCGGCCGAATTTTTAATAAATGTTCTGGACAAGAAAACGTTAAAACTATCAGCCGTCAATTTGTCATCAACTAGAGGATTGCCAATGGAGTCCAGTAGTACGGAATGCCATGTTTTACTCTGGGTTCTTATTGCGCGTGAAAAACGTTTCGCTACATTTAACAAACGGTTTTCGACATATTTGACCTCATGGCTAGCTGTTTTTCTTCGGATAGCCTCTTAGCCTGCGCAAAATACGGTAAATCAAGGGCAGAACGGAAATGCCGTTTTGCAAATGGAACCGACGAGAGAGTTTACGCAACCTATGGCGAAAAGATAGAGGGAGATAAACCTCATCTGCGACATTAATTAATTTCTTCGGGGAACAAAACAAGAAATAAGTGGATCAAAAACTTCGTTAAGCATACCAGTACAGGTGTTCAAATTCTGACATATAAAAAAATAAGACCAGTCATGGGAGTTTAGATGTATCAATAATTCTGTCGAAAGCGCTAATCGAAAATCAAAGAAAAAGCTATATTTTTGGAAAAAGGTTCATTGGTTTCGAATTGTAGTGTAGAACCAATGATATCATGGCCTGAGCTCCCAAGTGGGCCTAATGATGACACTGTTAAAGGCAACCAACCTCTGTAGAAGATTAGGTCAAGTATGTTTGAACCTCGGGTAGGGAAGTTAACAAGCTGGGTTCACATGCCGATATCTACGGCCTCGAGTAAGTCCTCGAACTGTATGGGACCGGAAGGGACGGGAAACCAGCGAATGTCAGCAAGGTTGAAATCACCTACAATTAAGCAATACTTAAAATTTAAATGAGTTGAGGCGTGAAATGCTTGTAGGAGACAAAGATCGAAATCCTCACTGGCATTGCGCGGGTGACAGACACAGCCAATGAGTAAAGAGTTCCTATTTTTAAGGTAATTTGAAGCCAACAGCTCTCATCAACCGCAGTTAACTGTGGATGGTCTATGGTCTGAAATGCCAGCGCTTGCTTAACATAGATACAGCTTCCTCTACCACGACTGTTACAGTGAGCATTCTGAGTACAAGTATAACCTACAAGAGAGTGTTCGGGACCGGCTATGGAAGGTGCTGCCCATGTTTCAGTTTCTATAACAATATCCGGACAGTGGACAAAGACTTAAGTCTGAAGCAGGAACATTTTATTGAGCAAGGATCTGACATTACGAACGAACAGTTTAAGTGGGCAAGGTGGTTGTTTTTGAGTAAGGGCGGCTAAGTCATCCAGTGGTTGACGGGCCACTGAACGTTAGGGGCGGGTGCTCCCGCCCTGTTCTGGAAAAAGGTGGTGGAATCGTACGCGCCTGATGTGGGTGAAGGGCAGTAAAATATGCAGGTGGAAATGAAAGACAGGAGATTTGAGCACAACCGCTAGCTATTGGGGCTTGTCCGGGAAATCCCTGGACAGGATACTGAAAAGTATTCCTAGTAAAATGACACAGAAGGTCAGGTGAGTCTAGTAGTCCAATTGGACCCTTCGTATTAAGAGACAAGTGGGGAAACGACCGTGGAGAAAATTGGCTGCGGGTGGGGGATGCGCTGCTGCGAGTGGCACAGAAGCAATATTTTTGGGCAATAATGCTTGTATGTTTCGTTTATCTGCCTCAGTATGAGGTCTGGGTGGTAGCTGGAAATTCGATGTAGTTGGGATGGGGATGTTTTCGGGAGAAAAAGGCGGTCGTAAAGGAGTAGTTTTCGTGGAGAGGCTAACTTTTTTGCGGTTTTCAATTGGTCAATACTTTAGCCGGACTTGTCTTTGAGCTAAACATCTGCGTTGGCTTACCAGGAGTTACTGGTAAACTTGGTATGGGTGTGGTAATAGGAGAAGTGCTGCTGTCTTGAGAACGAATAAAGAATTACTTTTGTCTTGGGATCCCAAAAGATCCATCAAGGTCGGTTTCCGTGCAGAGTTAGCTGGGGATTCAAATGGCAAAGCCGTTGAAGACATTGGAGGCGATTTGTTCAACATGGCAACTGATGTTGTCATTTCTCTGTTTCTTGTTGACAATTTGAAATTTTTCAGTTTTCTCTGCATTGGGGTGAGATCAGGGGAAACTAAGGAATGCCATTTTCGACCAAATTCTCTACTAATCTCCTTCCTAGAGAGTTGAAGTAAACTTCTATCAAGGAAAAGAGAGTGACTAATATAGGGGCATTACGACTGAGTGAGTGCAGTCGCTTAGCGTATGCGACTCTGAATCCCAAGCCACAGCTTTCCAGAAACAACCGCGCCCCGTCGAAAGCAGATATGTAACTTGGAATATTACGCAGCATAAAATTATGCTTGCGTTTTATCCGTTCTTCGGTTTCAGAGCTGATTCTTCCAATGACTTGAAAAGCCTGCTGGATAACTCTGTCGGAGATATTGGTTATAGTTCCTTTAAGCAAGAAATGTACTATTTCGTCAGACTAAGATCGATTATTGCAGGACGAGGTGTAGGCTTGAGCAATCAGATGATCAAGAGGTTCCAGATTTACCAAAGGGATTTTAGAGTCAAAAATATCAACAGAGGGCTGCGAAGTCTCGCATAAGCTTGATAGGTCCCCTTCCATTACTCTATAACTCAAGGATGGAGAGGAAGCTGCAACCTTGCGTCTTTTTGCGATTTGCTTGCGGGACATCGTTAACTAGCAGACGGAATTTCGGATTACTTACTAAAAAAAAGTAGGTTAATAATTTACAAGATTATACTCAAAAAGGCTAAAATTGTAGCTGGTTTCATACAGTAAATAGAAAACGATGAATCGAGCACAATTTCAAACCGCACTTATGCAAAGTGCAACTTATTGATCCAATTGATTATATGGCCAGCACAAACAATAGGGGGCCGTAAATTTTTTTTTTAAACTAACAATTAATAGACAGTTCACTGCTAGAGACAAGAAATATGGCAAAAATAAACCCTTCACTTATCTTTAAAAATCGGTCCACGTGCCCTAGACCTTGACCTTATGTACAGTTTATTTGAGGGATATATAGGTGAGCAACTTTGAACTCTCTATTGGTAACATGCAGCACAAGTGTGCCAAAAATTTACAAAAATTAACATAATAAATTGCAAGTGAACCCTCCAAAACTGTACAAATAAGTGATCTACTTCATTGGCCTGCAGTGTTTCGAGACATGTGTGTGCACTATTGCACGTAATGCAGTAGATAATGTACTGTACGCAGACTACAGAGAAAGCAAAATGAGTTCTTGTCTACAGGCAGTATGACGAATGTTAGTAGGGAGTTTGCACCGATGGGGATACATGAATAAATGATTATAAACAAACATTACTTAAAGATTACAAACAGATGTATAAACTATAATAATATGCGTTGGGGTGACAGCAGTCGAAGGCAAAGTGGTACGCAATGCAATTTTGATCTAGTTTCCGTTTAAAAGCTTCCACGGAACTTATAATATCCCTTGGCAATGCATTCCAAAGTTAAACCATTCTGCTGGAGCAAACGAACTTCCGTGTGTCCAGCCTAGCACCAGTCATGCATAGCTTGAGAGGTGATCTAGTGATTTGGCTTTGGTTGCTTGTTTAAAGAACTCTCCCGATATTAGGCAGCAGTCCTGACTGCATAAGAAACTGAAAGTTTGTAAAAGTTCTCCCCGTGGTTGCCTGTAACTCAAAGGAAAAAGCTCGAGATTAGCTAATCGGGTTTCGTAGGGTTGTGAATCCTGACCGGTTAAGAGTTTCGGTTGCACGCTGTTGAACTTTTTCTAGGAGACCGTGGTCCATAGGGGCCAGTTGTGGCCGCACAATCTTTCCCAAGGTGAGCTTATCACATTACAAACATCCTGCTTACATAAAAAGTGATTCATATGTGCCATGTTGATTGATAAATAGTAGAGGTCCTAGAGATCAGTTAGTGCTTTCTCCTTGGTACTTTGTTATATAAAGATTGCATTTATTGTTGGTTTCCCTAATTTTACTACAGGTTTATTTATTTTTTTGTAGCAAAGATTACCACAGATTTTAAGTTGTCATTCACTGCAACGTAACCTATTTCCAGTCTTTGCAGTTTTGTTCTTCGATCCTGGGTGCTGCTTCACACCTCACTCAGGCTCTCTGTAGTGAATGACTTGGATAAGAACCGGTTCATGTATATTTCAGAAAATATAATAATTTGCAGTGATATAACTTTTGCGAGCATCTGTTAAAGGTCTTCAAACGCCCCAATTACCTTTGTCCCACAGTGTGGCCTTTTGAGTAAATCATTGCGGCTTGATACCGTTACTTTGACACTCTTGCCTAGTGAATTATCACATAACGCCCGTTGAAATTGTTTCAAGCTAAATTCGTGGATTAGACGATACAGACAGAATACCAGTTTGCGTTCCATCCTTCCTGACCCCGCTTGTAGACAGAAAACAGGAAAATACTGACTTTTGGCTAAAAGGAGTGTGAAGTCTTCATTCATCCACAAATACGAAGGATTTGTAGGTTACTCTGTTTACGTTACATTGATGTGTCTTTTTTGCATAATGAATAAATCATTGCGGCTTGATACCGTTACTTTGACACTCTTGCCTAGTGAATTCTCAATAACGCCCGTTGAAATTGTTTCAAGCTAAATTCGTGGATTAGACGATACAGACAGAATACCAATTTGCGTTCCATCCTTCCTGAGCTCGCTTGTGGACAGAAAACATGAAAATACTGACTTTTGGCTAAAGGAGTGTGAAGTCTTCATTCATCCACAAATACGAAGGATTTGTAGGTTACTATGTTTACGTTACATTGATGTGCCTTTTTTTTCAGTCGGATGAACCCCACCATGAATCATTACTGTCATTTTGTTTATGATGAAGTGCTTTGCCGAAGAATCCTGGACTTGAAATTGAGCTGCGTGGCTGGTCGGTACGATTTCGAATTTGCAAGTACTGCAATAAACATAGTTAGACTTCGAGCCGAACTCTTCATTTAAGTAAAAAAATCACAACTCACCCACTGGCAGACCCTGGTGGTCAATGCAAACATAAGAGATACGTTAGATCCCAATCTGGCTGCAAAATAAGCGGTGAGTCCAGTGCATAACGGAAAGCTATTACATTAGATAAATATAGTAATATATAAAAGATATGTTATATATAGATTATAATATATATATGAACTATTTTTTTCTGGATCAGTGTCAAATTACAAAACTGTTAAGATCATTTAGTAGTCTGCAAACAAATTTTAATTGTTTTTCCTGAAAAAAGTGTCTTCATTTGGTCTTCCCACCGGGAATGAACTCATTATTGCACTTAGTTTTTAAAACTTAACGACCAACCCACACGTATGCGAAATTCGATCATTGTCCACTGAGGTCTACCGTGTGTTCCACAACAAGGCAGACCCAGGAAGAGTGACTTGCGAAGCGTTTACTGCACCCTCTCCTTTCTTACCCACCTAAGCCCGATTCCAAGGTAGGGTCAAGAAGCCCAAAGACGGGGCCGAACGTAGTGACTGCCAAAGCCAAACCATTCATCCACACCTGCCACACACGGTGATCTGAGTTAAATGAATTCAAATTAGGTTCGGGTTGGCAAGGATGCAATTCAAGTCTTCTATTCAGTTAAATAAAATATATCAATGAGAAGAAATGTGTTCACTCATCAAAAAAGATAAAAGAACGCAGTCTGGATTCCCAAGGATGCCTCCGGAGATTTCGAGATGTCAGGGCGAAGGGACGATTACTCGTTGAGTCTACAAAATAGAAGGCTAACATTTGGATACATGGCATAACAAGGAAGAAAAATGGTATGTTAATCATTTGATCCAAAATTACTGGCATAAGAAACGGCCATAAAACAAGTATAATTCCTAAAAATAAGATCACATAGAACGCGAATTTTTCGTTGCTTTGCATAACCCCACTCCTGAAACCAGCAGTACAACTGTTCTTTACAATCCAACTAACGTGTGAAATAGCAAAGGAAAATTTTGATTGTGATGCAGATTTTGCTAAAAATGTAATCAGTTTCGTAACTTTGAAAAATATAAGTGCCCTGAATACGAATTAGAAAAATTAAATACAGGCACGGAAGGTGTGGGAAAAATAGACCTAACAGCAGGGGGCTCAAGTATGAGCCCCAATGCAGAACGGGACGAGTATGTCGCGTTAACGATCGGTAAGCGTTCATCAACGAATGTCTATATGCCCGATTTAAGCCAACAAGACAACGAGCCGGTGGTTTAATGGTTAGTGTTGGACTTCTGATCAACAGGTCGCGTGTTCAAGCCTCGGATGGAGCACCACGTGGGGTTGGGTATTAATGGCTGATGACGATAAATGAGCCAGAAATGGCCTGCCTAGTCTCCTACTACTACTGACTATAACTACTGCTACTGCTACTACTGCTACTACTGCTACTGCTACTGCTACTACTGCTACTGCTGACTGCTACTGCTGCTGCTACTGCTTCTACTGCTGCTACTGCTGCTGCTGCTGCTGCTGCTACTGCTGCTGCTGCTGCTACTGCTGCTACTGCTGCTGCTACTGCTGCTACTGCTGCTGCTACTGCTGCTGCTGCTGCTGCTGCTGCTACTGCTGCTGCTGCTGCTGCTGCTGCTGCTGCTGCTGCTACTGCTGCTGCTGCTGCTGCTGCTGCTGCTGCTGCTGCTGCATGCTGCTGCTGCTGCTGCTGCTGCTGCTGGCTGCTGCTGCTGCTGCTGCTGCTGCTGCTGCTGCTGCTGCTGCTGCTGCTGACTGCTGCTGCTGCTGCTGCTGCTGCTGCTGCTGCTATTGCTGCTGCTGCTGCTGCTGCTGCTATGCTGCTGCTGCTGCTGCTGCTACTGCTGCTGCTGCTGCTGCTGCTGCTGCTGCTGCTGCTGCTGCTGCTGCTGCTAGCTGCTGCTGCTGCTGCTGCTGCTGCGCTGCTACTGCTGCTGCTGCTGCTGCTGCTGCTGCTGCTTGCTGCTGCTGCTGCTGCTGCTGCTGCTGCTGCTGCTGCTGCTAGCTGCTGCTGCTACTGCTGCTGCTGCTGCTGCTGCTGCTGCTGCTGCTGCTGCTGCTGCTGCTACTGCTGCTGCTGCTACTGCTGCTTCTGCTGCTGCTGCTGCTGCTGCTGCTGACTGCTGCTGCTGCTGCTGCTGCTGCTGCTGCTGCTGCTAGCTGCTGCTGCTACTGCTGCTGCTGTCTGCTGCTGCTGCTGCTGCTGCTGCTGCTAGCTGCTGCTGCTGCTGCTGCTGCTGCTGCTGCTGCTGCTACTGCTGCTGCTGCTAGACTGCTGCTGCTGCTGCTGCTATCTGCTGTTGCTGCTGCTGCTGCTGCTGCTGCTGCTGCTGCTGCTGCTGTGCTGCTGCTGGCTGCTGCAGCGCTGCTGCTGCTGTGATGGCTGCTGTGCGGACTGATGAAACTGAGGTAGTGCGGGGACGATTGAGTTCCGGTAACGATTGGTGAGCGTTCATTAACGAAAGAGCTAACGAAATCAAAGTATGGATAGAACATCACGCTGTCTAAGTAAATAAGCAGGACAATTGTTAGAAAGACATTCAAAAGATAACCGAGGATATATTTGCTCACTTCATATTCTTTCTAAGATAATTATGGATTAAATGTTACACCAGCTCTAAAAAGTCCATTTATACGCAAACCAACCCAGGGTTAACAAAGTTGCTGCATGCAGTTAACAGCTGAACGGTGATGGGATTGAGTCAGAGCCGAGGGCTAAAGGAAGACGTAGACACGCACGGTACAGCCGGCCATACCAGCCGCAGAATGCGCACGTCAAATCGGACAGCCAATCGGCGTGAGTTGCAGAATCGGGCATGACTGATGCCTTTGCCCACGCAAACGGTCCAAGTAATAGCCGCTCGAACGTTAGAGATTCTCCAGCGAGGTGATTTTTGCAAGAGAAGGGGCCAATCCACGACCGACATGTCATAGGCCGGAATGGGCTAGAACGCTCTTTACGATTGACACGCAAAAGGTAGAATTTTTATAGACGGCTGAACACCCTAAATAAATAAGGAGAATTTTTATGAGTTAAAAAACGTGTTTCTAAGCTCAGAATAAGGTGTTTTGCCCGAAAGCATCTACCTTCTCTTTCCTCTACCCGTCAGGCATTCATGTATTCGAACAAGAAGTCTGTTTTCCCTCTTGCACAAATATGCCCTTTCTGCTGCTCCACGAAGTTGTTCACGGGCCTTCTTCAGTACCTCTACCGGAGTTTGTCTTCATTGAATCGAAGGCTCGCGCAACACTTTCAAATATTCATTCTGAAAAGAGAGATCCGAATTACGAAAGGTGCATACAACGATTTATCGTCTACTTCATGTCTTTATGATTTATTGATTGACCCTTATACCAAAAACAAATTTAAGCAGCTAGCCAAAACAGAACTTGAGCCTTCGATACCTATAAAACTGTGCAGTTCAGAGTTCGCTGCTGGATAATACTAGATGGCTATATTGGACAATAAAAAATATTTCGGAAGTGACCATACAACGAGAGTTCAGTAATGGCAATATCTCCAGCATGCACTGAGATAATTGAGAACATGGATGATGCTACTTAATGAAGCACTCACGGGAAATTTCGAAACAAGCAGTCGGCTAGGGAGTGAATAGACGATATTGGGGTAGAGAAATCTTCGATTGCATTTGATTTCAATTTATATATTTCCTCGAAATGAAAGCTGAAAGGACAATGAAAGTTCAAAAAATGACATCGATAGACGGGACGGTGGTGCATTATTTGGGCTTTCTGAAGATGAACTAACTTTTTCTTGCCTAATCACTTAAATAATGTGGTTAAAGCCAAGTTTGGCCTTAATAAATTAATCTTTCGTTTCAATTAACACAACATGCCTACCTATGTGATTTAGGTAGACATGTTGGGTTTGCTCCATATTTCATTGACAAGTTAACGTTAGATGAAGGTCAGGGTTTGGGTTAAAGAACAGCGTTGCGTAGGAATTTAGTGTTGGGGCTAGGGGTTAGGTTACTGCTAGTGTTAATTTTGCCTGCTGCAGATCGTGGTTCCCACTCCAACCTTCTTTAACCAATAAGCTTGGATGTACCAATGCCGGGAACTAACTACGATACCATAGCCAAAATTAAAATATAAACTCAAAGGTTAACCAACGCACCTTATATCAGAAAAATATAGGTCTGGAAGATGTGTTCCGGCAGGAGTGCCATCGTCCTCTGCAAGGCCTTCAGAGGCGGAAAATAGATCAAGAAATCGGGCCATTAGGTATTAGAAAGGGAGCTCAAATCGCGACTTTACTCTGTGCAGTTAACATTTCAAGGCAACTCCAAAGTCGAGTGTAGATTTGAGGAATGTGTCAGTTTTGTAAGCAAAAAGAATGGTTCAAGTCAAAAATCACCACAGCTCTTAATGTTTAACCTGCCTATGTAAATAGAAAACAATTCATCTGTCAAAACACAGTTAACGTATAAAGGAAGAAAACATAGGACTGAAATTGTGTGAGCAATTCCTTCCATCGGTGTTCTACGTAGATACTGGACAAAAATCAGTATCAGATTTAAAATCTGTCGTCTATATTGCGAAAATGGAATCCAATTAATTAACAAAGAGTAAAGAACATATACTTCTCTAATACCGCATTGGATTCCTACCAAGTGCCCATATCATCTCAAAAAACGCCAGAAGTGTTCATCCAAGTGCCTGCTGAAGTAAATGCTGTGGAACTCCGGGATCTTTCCTAAAAATCTCCATCTTGACGGTTTTTGATAGCACCTAACCTGATTAAGTGGTCGATAAGCTGGCCACGAACAGCAATGCCTTGTTGAACCTGGTTCTAATTCGCGTTCAATGAAAGGAATAAACGTCGCTGCATCTTGCTTGTGTTTGTAGAAGTACCTAAACTCGGTACCCAGACACAGTGCAGAAACCCATGAACCAATAATGCATGAGCCGTGGTTCCGATAAGGCTGTACTGGATTGCTATCGTTTCCTTCAGCAGGTGCATCGTAGTTATGACGCCCCTGCCAATCTAGTCTCATTTATTTGTGTAGAGTTTTCCGGCGTTGCATGTGGCTTCCCTCTGCAAACGAAACATACCATTTCAGAGCAGACTTTCTGATCGTCATTGAACCATCCACCACAGTATATTCAAATGTACCGTTAAGCTTTGAAACTCCTTCCAGTGACATTCTGTTCAACCAGAAGTAAGCTAACTGCAAAATTAAGCAGAGCTTCAAATCACCGTGGAGATTTTCGTTAAAATTACAACAATCGAGGAATCCGTTCCCCTTTATTACTGACTGAACAGACGACTGAAACTCTTTCTTCTGCACCTTTATACCAGTTCATTCTGTCTACGGATCTCCTTGCTTGTGAAAAACCCCGGCCCATGACACCTGAGGCAAGATTTTCCTCTTCTAAGAGACCACGTCGGAAGAGATGTTATGACGTCACCACTTCTTCCCTGTGCGCCACTTCAGTATGAAACTCTCGTAACAAAATTTTGAAAGGTATGCTGAGGGTAGAACAGACAATGAAGGTGGAAATCTGGTTATAGTAACACTTAAGTTCTGTAGGACTATGAACTGTCCCGCTAAAAATTGATTCAATAGGACGGAAAAATATGCGCTAAGATGAGCCACCTAGCGTAGCTTCCAATTAAATTCGTCTTCTTCGATTACAAATTTTATTGCAATATTTCCGAAAAGGACTCTTCTGTTTTCTAATTAGATTCGCTGGATAATCGCGTTATTCATGGGTCACCTTGACCATATACAAGTTCTTCGTCGAGTTTTTTACTAGATCAACATAACGTTCCCAAACCGTGTTTAGTTTGCGCTTTCCTGGTAAAAAAACTCATAAAGTGCCATTAGAGTTTAGGATGGCATCAAAAATCATTGACAAAAATATATTAACTTAAGTACTGTTACAGACAAATGACCGCAAAAATACGAAAAATTTCCTGTTTAAAAAGAGAACACAGAAAATTTATGATTTTTGTTATGTTTTCAATGTCCGGTAAGATTTCAGTCATAACGTGCAAACGAATCATTGCCGCTATACGATTAAACCCTCAACCTACATCAAGCAGTGTGATCCGTCGGAATTTATACAACTCCAGTTAAAAGACATGCATCTTTAACTGGTGGACTCAGGCTGCCTGAAGTGTCAACCGAAATTTTGAAATGTTTTTGAATTGAAAAAAATCCTTAATTATAACATATGAATATTATAATATTTATTATCGTGCGACCTTATCCAAAGATACGTCACGATGCCAGCTTTTGAAAGAGCTAGTTTCAGGTCGTCTGCGAAAACTACTATCTGTAAAACTGGACTGCCTAGTTTGAGTGTATTTTTCTCATTTCTTTTCGATCCGCACATAAATTAAAATTTATATTACCATTGGGGTTAGCGTTCGACTTAGGAAAAGAGGTTGATGTTTGCGCATGGACAAAGGGTTAAGGCTAGGATAAGGGCTAGCATTGGGAAATCAGTGCTTTAACCTTCAACTCTATCGTTAGGCGCGGCCATCACAAGCGTTGGATAAAGCAATGACTTCTTCCTAACTTATCCTTCCTTTTGATTCTTCATCATGGTTGAGTCCTAACCCACCTAATGTACATAACAAATGCCCTAGGTTTTTATTATCTCCGCTTGGCTACGGCTTCTAATCTCCAGTATTTAAAATTGCACGTTTGGGTTTTTACGTTTTATTGGTGTAATTAAAACAAGCCAATGACGTAATGTTATTTTTATCACTTGACTCCCGAAAATATATATATGTTGGTTTTGTTTACCACACCCATAAACTCCAAGTTCAATCATTCCTTAACTACAGGTGTCCTTCCCTCCAATTTTCTGAATGGGGCCACATATTCGATCGTTATTGCCTGTGCAGGAGGTTTATTTAGTAAGCTAAAGAGACTGCTGCGTTGGTGGCTTCTAAACATTATATGCTTGTTTAGATGAGGTGCGTAGAATCCGGCTAAAACTTTTCTTTAAGGACGCACTTGGATAGGCCTGTCACGAGGATTTAAGCCAAAAACACAACACATTCGGGAGAAGTGAAAGTGCTTTTTGGTAAAAAAAATACCTTACAAAAAACAACAGCAACTGTTCCCCACCCCCATCAGCCTGGAAAACATCTTTCTGTCATAGATACTATAATGGCCCACTGATCCTAGAGGAGAACAGCACTGATCGATCACCCAAACTTCCGATTCCTCCAGTGAACATCGCTGGCCTCCACGTTATTTCTTTCTCAGTCTGTTTGTTTGGATCAAATTACTGCCTATTTAGACTAATTTCGCTTGCTGTCAGTCTGTTGAATTGTCAGTAAAAAAGCACAACAAAAGACAAAGGCAGTTGAAGCCTCACAAGTGAAGATGTCCAACGCATGCTCCAGCGCAGCCCCGATGACTCACACATGATTCTGTTCCTAATGCGCCAGACTTGCGCAGCATCTACCGCACTATCTCCTCCCTCTATGTGACTCACCTTATGCAATGGCAAGATAAGACAAGAAAGTGGGGCGAACGCAGTCGCTACCTTAAATAAATATCTCCAGATCTCGCATGTGTAAGAGGACTTTCAGTCCTCCATCCTGTTATCCCGCCAGTTAGCAGCCTTCAAAGTCTCAAGTCTTTGTCGAAACAAGTGAAAATATGAGTCACAGGAAGCAGGTGAGCAAGAACTTTATTCGCTTAACGTTCCGGACTCATGCTGGAACGCATCAACCCCACAGAGAGCGACAGAGCACCAGAAACGAGTAATTCATACACAGACAGCTGCGCAATTCTTATGTTACCGCACACATATGACACTTAACGGCTCCACCCTTTATCGAAGATAATGGCCCTTTGTTGAGATAATGGCTTGCTGGCCGCCATTCGGGTCTCTAATCGTTGAAAGTTCATCAAAGATGCTAGATTCTGGCGTGCTGATTACTCGGTCACAGGCATTGACGTCCGAAAATGTGTTCGCTTGCGTGCGCTCCGAGTTGCCGATTGCTTTGGTCAAGCTGAGTACTAGCACTGAATATGGGTTGAGGGTCATTTTTCCCTGTTAATTTACTGGGGCCCCTGAACCATGGATCATGCAAATCACGGCTCACGCAATTGTCACTGATCGGGAAAATTTCGGCCTCATCGAACTTGAATGTGTGGTCGGGTGTCTTCGAATGAGCCATGACTTTCGAGTTGGCGGGCTTTATCCACACTGCTGCCGCGTGTTCGGCCATTCGGGTCAAAAGCATTCTTCCAGTTTTTCTGACGTTGTTGCGTTGGCTGAAACTGCACCAGATCCAATAAACCACTAATGACATTTCTGCCTTGGCAGTATGTCTTTGGCTTCTCATTACCTGATGCTTAATGGATGCCTCTGGTCTGTATGTGCGTATATCTGTGTGACTCCATAGTCCAAGTGATGCGAGAAGGCAGCGGATGGCCTCCGAGACGTTCGTGAAGTACGGAATCGCTCGCCAACACTTGAAGCCGATGCGAGTTTCTTGCTCATCTCATTTGTCTGTGCACCGGCTGACGAAGTTCCGCGGATAATCATTTTATCTGAACACCGTCTAAGATAATGAAATTCGGCTGTCTCCAATGATGGAAACGAGCAGACAAATAAACTTCTTGTCCTGGTAATTGCATCTACTTCTTCTCACAACTCTCTGCCCACGCACCAATGGAATGTCCGAACCCTATCAACCAGCTGGTGATTGCACTAAACGTAGTGGTTTACGTGAAACGCGAAGACACCACACTCCACGCAGTAGCTCTGACCTCAATCGAACTCTGCGCAGCACGCAAACGCGTACCATGAGCATGTGTAACTTTCCTTTGGTGTCAGTTTAGTCCGTCATGGCGTCAATGACCCCGTAATGAACTTCATATGACCTCGTTGTACCAAATGATTTGTAGAGAACAATAGTCCCATGGAAGCACTACCATGCATCCAGAGACGATATGTGGGTTGAGCATTATCCTCCACCAACAGATCCCTGCTACGACCTTCAGGCACGAGAACGCACGCCTTGGGAGGCCATGTAAACTCGGAGGACCCGCTGACTGGTCGAAACAGACTGCTTGCTAGCTCACGAAGCACACAAGATGTCAGGCAGGAGTTGGGGTCAGTGGAAGGAAAGGAGGAGGATGGCCCCAGTTGAGCAATCGAAAATTGTCCATTCTTTCCAAATAAAGCTAAAATCTTGGGGAAATTAAAAAAAGAATACATTAAATAGGTTATAATACGAATAAAACTATTACGGACAGAATATGCTAAGCGTGACAGAAGAAGGATTATAAATACAGCGCAGTAGCACAAAACAATAAAACGGGGCACACTTTTTTAACGCAATTCTGTGCAACTTCTCAATGCAGAATTGAGAAGAGAAGTTGATTGGAATACTTTCACTTCCATTAAGTTCATACCAGATCTATTCGAGAATTATTTAATGGGCAGTTGAGCCAGTCTTCCCCCTCTTGAGTGGAGTCAAAGGAGGAGCACCCAGCTGGCAGCAATCGCTACTTCAACATCATCTCTCTCTCTCTCTCTCTCTCTAGCACAACCATTCATATCATACTCCCAGGCTCTGCATGCTGCTCGCATTCCCGACTGGCCAATCGCGGAAGTCGAGAGGCTCTGTGTGGCGTTCGGCCAATCACAGCTATGCAAAGTGGCCAATCAACTCCACGGCCGACTCAGGGCCTGCCTGCTCCGCAGATGCGGGATGTACGCACATGTTAGCAGGCTGCCAAATTTAGCCAGTTTATTCTTCATCCATTTCGTACAGAATAAAATACTCTCTCTCCACTGCAGTGTATCCGCTCCCAACCCAGGTCAGGCATTAGGGGTGCCTTGTCTCGACTTAAGCTACCGCTACGCAAGCATTCGGAAAAATTCAGGCGGGTCTATTTGGCTCCTAGACCTCAACGATGTTTATAATCAGAGAAGCCTGTGGATAACTGGTGCGTGTTAGTCAACTCCTAATAGTGCGTACAGAATCGCAAAAAATCCTAGGAATTTCAAACGCTTAAAATCCACGAATAACGTAGTTCAAAACGGCTATTAAAATTGGCGAAGACTTACTCCAGGAAGAGGTACAGAAAGCTGATCACACATGGATAGCAAGCAGCATTAATAAGTAATAAAACGCAGCTTTGTAAAAATAATTGCTTACAGTACGTGGTCTATCTCATGCAAAGTGCCGACATTTACGAAAGATTTCTAATCATTCTCAAACCGTCAACAATGAATGGACTGAAACATGCAGCAGAGAAGCCACATGGAGAATGAGCCGAGAAACACAAATGCCACTTACGGGACGAATCCTCTGCCTGCTCACCAGGCAAGGCAACATAGGGGGTGTCTTTCGTGCTTATTCGAGCGATCAAAATTCTTGCCTACCTTCGCTGTTCTGATGCTTGAACGTCCCATATCAGAAACGAACTTGAGATACCGCAGTTTGTGAGAGCATCGAATTCTTTACAAACGTCGATTTGAGTGGTAGTTTAACTATGCAGTTCATCAGCAAATGGTCCACAGAAGCTGACAAGATCCAAAAAAATAATCGGAATTCCTTGAGATTATTTTGAAGTCTTGAGTTCTGAGATGTAAATGCCTTATCTCTAAAAGGCTTATGACTCTTCGGATGGTGCAGTTTTGGCTAGCACACTTAAATAAGCCTTTAGAAGCATTTGTTACAAGCAACCCCTAGAAGTCCTTGTCTGAAAAACGTTTCGCTTTTCAATGAGGCAAGATTGGTATCCACAGTATATCCTGCGGGTGTCAGCAGAACATTTATTATCTATTCGAACTCGGAACCGTCCCGAATGAAAACAACCCAAGCAGTGTATTTGGTAGGATAGACTGTATAGGATATAGGATGGGATATAGGATAGGATATATATATATATATGTTGAGTAGTTGAGGTAATATGCATTCCGAGATGATAAATGAAGAAAGAAGGCTCGTCGGAAATCGAGGTTTACTCGTGAATTTTCAAGCTGGTTACACCAACCCGTCGTCAGACGAAATGAGAAGTAAGAGTTGGGATTGTCACGCTGGAGGGTTTAGGGGCCGAGAGGTTACATCGACAAACTGACGCCATGGGGGGTTTAGGGGCCGTGAATCCTTTTACGATAGCTGTCGCATGCAAGGAGAGGGGTGCTAGAGTTATGATAGCAAGTCAAGTGGCGGGAGATGCAGAGTCAGTGAGGATACACTTGGCTGGGCACGGATAAGCAAATGTTGATTTTAAGGTGGGCGCAAGTCAGTGGACCGTGCACGCAGACCTTCGTAATGCGCATCCAGATCGACGTGGTTGATACTGTTTGTGCCGGAGTGCCAAGCTTCGAGGAATTCGCGTGCCTGTTTGGTGCTAGCCATGGCGACCACTTCCGTTCCCTCCCAATTGAAGTGGTGGTCGCAGTCAACGGCGTGCGCATAAACACGACAGACGAGGATCGCGTCGGCGGATGGCCAGTTTGTGTTCATTTATGCGGGTCCCGAGTCGTCGGCCTGTATGGCCTACATAGCGCAAGAGCAGATTCGCATGGAATAACGGTCATTGGTTTGTTGCTCTTTTGGGTACGGGATCTTTAACACGTGATGAGTGCTGCCCGCAGAGGACGCTGGCTTGTGAGCGATGCAGATACCAAATCGGTTTAGTTGTCGGGCGATCGTTTCCGAAATGCCCTGCATGTATGGCAATGAAACGAATTTCCTCGCTACTACTTCTCCATTAGAGCTCTGATATTGTGGTTGCCTGTGACTTCGGAGACAGTTTTTCACGAAGCTCATCGGATATCCGTTAGATCAGAATAGTTTTTATAAATAGGCAAGTTCTTTTTTAAGTAGATACTCGCTGTTACAGTACCGGGGGGCGCGGTGAAAAAGAGCTCGAACGCAGCTTCGTTTGTGGGCAGCAGGATGATTGCTCCCGTATAGCAGGGAAGACACCATTAAGACTTTCATGCAGCCGTTCCACTTCGCAGTTGTTAATGACCACGAAGGTATCATCTACGTAGCGAAGCCACATTTTTGGTCTGAGGTTTTGAATCACAGCTTCTTCTAGACGTTGTAAGACTAGCTCGGCAAGTAGCCCCGATATCGGTGAGCCCATTGGAGTACCCTTGACCTGTTGGTAATGCTTACCGTCGAATTGACAATGATTCTTAAGGCAGAGCCAGAGCATGTCTAAAACGTGATGCGTTGGAATGTCTATTGGCGTTTCTTCTAGACGTCGAGCTACACTCTCAATTGCCAGGTTATGTGGTATTGAGGAAAAAAGAGCAACCACATCAAACTATAGAATGCATTCATCAGGACTTACATTAAGGCCTTGAATTCTTTGAAGAAAAGCATGCGAGTTGCTGATGCTGTACTGTGATTCAAAACCTCAGGCCGAAAATGTGGCTTCGCTACGTAGATGATACCTTCGTGGTCATTAACAACTGCGAAGTGGAACGGCTGCATGAAAGTCTTAATGGTGTCTTCCTGCTATACAATTCACCCGCGAAGGAGCAACAGGCGACATCCTCCCGTTTCTCGACGTCATGGTACAAAGATTGAGTGATGGCCAGCTCGCAACCAGCGTCCACAGAAAAAGACTCAAATGCCGAAATAATCCTGAACTATGGGAGCAATCATCCTGCTGCCCACAAACGAAGCTGCGTTCGAGCTCTTTTTCACCGCGCCTCCCGGTACTGTAACAGCGAGTATCTACTTAAAAAGAACTTGCCTATTTATACAAAACTATTCCGATCTAACGGATATCCGATGAGCTTCGTGAAAAACTGTCTCCGAAGTCACAGGCAACCACAATATCAGAGCTCTAATGGAGAAGTAGTACCGAGGAAATTCGTTTCATTGCCATACATGCAGGGCATTTCGGAAACGATCGCCCGACAACTAAACCGATTTGGTATCTGCATCGCTCACAAGCCAGCGTCCTCCCTGCGGGCAGCACTATCACGTGTTAAAGATCCCGTACCCAAAGAGCAACAAACCAATGTTATTTACCGCATTCCATGTGCGAATTGCTCTTGCGCTTATGTAGGCCATACAGGCCGACGACTCGGGACCCGCATAAATGAACACAAACTGGCCATCCGCCGACGCGATCCCTTGTCTGTCGTGTTTGCGCACGCCGTTGATTGCGACCACCACTTCAATTGGGAGGGAACGGAAGTGGTCGCCATGGCTAGCACCAAACAGGCACGCGAATTCCTCGAAGCTTTGGCACTCCGGCACAAACAGTATCAACCGCCACGTCGATCTGGATGCGCATTACGAAGGTCTGCGTGCACGGTCCACTGACTTGCGCCCACCTTAAAATCAACATTTGCTTATCCGTGCCCAGCCAAGTGTATCCTCACTGACTCTGCATCTCCCGCCACTTGACTTGCTATCATAACTCTAGCACCCTCCCCTTACATGCGACAGCTATCGTAAAGGATTCACGGCCCCCAAACCCCCATGGCGTCAGTTTGTCGATGTAACCTCTCGGCCCCTAAAACCCTCCAGCGTGACAATCCCAACTCTTACTTCTCATTTCGTCTGACGACGGGTTGGTGTAACCAGCTTGAAAAATTCACGAGTAAACCTCGATTGCCGACGAGCCTTCTTTCTTCATATATATATATATATATATATATATATATATATATATATATATATATATATATAGGGATAGATTGTATTTAGTAGGATAGACTATGTGTATTATTTGACAGCGATCTAATTCATCCCCCAGTGTTGCCTGAATCATAAACCCAACACACAGATTCTGTCTAGAAATAGTTTTTTGGCTGACTTCGAGGATTCGCTTTTTTATTACCTTTCACGACCATTTTACTCCATAAGCTACGCACATTTTTCCCTTTTCTGTCTTGGTCAGTACCTACAGTTAAACTGTTGACTTCATAAAACCGGGAATAGCGCGCTGGAACGAGTTAATCCTTGACCGTCACACCAAAGTCTAGGGATATTCTCCAACCCTTAAAAGTTAGTTAACCAAGGTGGGATTCATCAAGTTTAAAAAGGTTTGTTATTCTAGTTGACAGAATTGGAAAGCTGTTGCCGAAAGTCGTTTACCTGTTCTTTCAACCCCCATGCATAAAGATGTGTCTTTGTTGGTGATTGCTCACTCAATGCCATTACATACCTAATAATTTAACGGTGTTTATGATTCTTCAACTATGGATAAACAAAATGTGAACTTGTCTTTCTGTCAATAAACCAGCGATCATTAACCAATGGACACTAACTGTGGCTGCAGTAAAAGAACGATCCTTGTCAACGGTTCGTATCGTTCTATTCTATACAACGTTCCTTAGATGAATAGTAAAACACAGATGAAAGCAACAGTCGGTGGAGAAATCTGTCAATCCAGTAGGGGTTTTGCCAGGCGGTGACATCTTTCTCAACAACAAGCTGAAGGTGTATGAGACCCTGGTGCTAATATCGCTGCTTTACGGTATCTTTGCTAGTGTCAAAAAAGGAAGATGAAACCTTTTGCCTTTTAAAACGACCCATCTAAAGGCTGTCTGCGTCACCTGTCTAACGCCAGAAGGCAGTGATCGCCAAAAATGTCCACTTGCCAGGTAACTCCTCATACATTCCATAAATCAATAAAACGGCAAACATGGTCTGGTTATCGGCGAGTACGGTACACAAGCTATCTCATTCCGGAATTGGACTAAATTGGTACCATTTAGGTGCTGAAGACTTCCCACTCGCAACTAGACAGCCGGTAAAGACAGTTGAGGTGAACTTAAATGAAAATTCCTCCATAGCAAAGACAATCGCCTCGGATATCGTGGTTAGACGGTGAACCTCCTAAGCCGGCGGACAGCTTTTGTTATCTTCCTGTCAAACAGATATTGCAAAGAGAAATGGAAGCAATAAAGCAAACTGGGAGTCGAGAATTTCATAAGAAGTGACGAGGTGAAAGCATTCATGTTGCAGGGAACCGGTGGAGTCAGTAAACAATGAATGCCATCACCAACAGGGTGTCGATCGGGTGTCACCACATGGTCTTTTATAAACTACCTACTTATGTCATTTGGGTAGGCTTAATTTCAACCCATGTGGGCGTCACATTCCCCGTCTCGCCTCCCTCAAGCGTTAACATTGGGCTTAGAGTTCGGCTTAGGGTTATTTGTAGGATTAGGACTAGGAGATTATGAGTTAGAGTAAGGTTTCGAAGCTAGAGCTAGGATGAAACATAGGGTTTGGGGTTAGGAGTTCAGCTATCAACTTCGTCAACTTTGATCCTAGTTTCAATTGCGAAAATCCCGGAAGTCGACATCAACGATATATCATTCACACTCTTCTCTTTATTGTGAATTCTCACCACTATTTGGAATCAGTTCGCCTTAGCTTTCATTTTGACGCACGTATACAGCACCTACTTGTTAGTATTTCAATTTGTGCGCTCGCATTTTTACACAATTTTTGGTTCAGCTAAATAAGCTAATGGCGTATCTGTAGGTTTTTTACTTTTGCTGCCCTGAAACAGCTCGTTATCAGTGTTGTTTACCACCCACCACTTCTCAGCACAGGAGTCTTCGCCCTCATTTTATCAGCGGAGTCCCCACCCCGATCGCCACTCAAAACAATCACCGCTCCACTTACACCATGCTATAAAAAAAATTACTAAGTAAATTAGAAAAAAAGGAACAAATTTATAGACGAATACCCTTAAATACTCAGGAACGAACTTCGGTTTTTTCAAGTTAACAGAAAATTCTGCAACATAGTCTTTTTAAAAGTGCTGGAGAATAAAGTTCAGAGAAACAATGACAAAAAACGATGTATCTTCTCTTCTAACGACGCTTAACACAAAAACGGTAATGCATAAGAACAAGAGTTTATTTATAGATCTCTTCTTACCAGACTACTACGTACACCAGGTGTCAGCCGATGGAAGGCGGTGGGTACAAACGACGTATATTTTCGGCTGCAAAGGAAAAGATGGAATGTAAATTTGACTGACCGAGCACAAAATTGACAGTTCTTGCCTCTGCAAGCTTGCAGGGAAGAAAACGGCCTGCCAAATAAGATTTTATACGTTGCTAGAAGAACAAAAATGTACATCAGGATCATTTAGGGTTCCACGGCCCTGTCGTTTGGTAGGTATTATAGATTCTTTTGTGGTAGTGCCATTCAAATGGATTCGCAATTGCATCTACCAATAGCGCATTCCACAATAGTCAAATAATAATCAACGAGGAAATCAGTTCAAACTGCCGTAAGTACTTTAAAAATGGCCATCTGAAAGCAGAATTAAGTCACAGTAGATAACGACAATAAAAAAATAGCGAAAAAGCAATGGCTAGTTTATTGCACAGTATTCAAACAAAACGAGTAAAATGGAATGTTATTTGTGCGCGGAAATTCCAGCAAGGCTTTAGTTTATTTATAGGGGAGGCAAAGTTCTTATGTTTAGGCTTATCGTTTGATTTGCACTAAAAATACTATAAGGTAAAGAAAACACAAGACATCCAATCGACAACAAAAGCACGGAATGGTTCAATAGTGTTTCTCTGTGAATTTCAAGGAAACAAAACTCCACAGTCTCCAATGTCTTAAATTTACGCAGAGGAAAACCGAAAAAGCAAATGGGGCTTAACCCAGCGGCAACGTAAGGATCATGCATTACCTTCCAAACAAGTCGAATTACCGAATTTGTTTATTTTTTAAATTCAGGCAGATTAAACTACACAGACAATAACGCAATTTCCGTCCGATGGCGCAACTGACATATAAGGAAGAACTGCTCGTGTAAATTCTTCACTTCTTATATTTATTCAGGTTAAAACCCGTATGGAAGCCTGTTACCTGTGATGGGGACCAATGGTGGCATGCGTAGACGGGCAATTTAGCCACTTTTGGTCTTCTTGACATTGTCTTACCATCGGAGTAGGGCGGGTGAGGAAGGAACCGTACAAGTCTATTTTAAATTTAAACTAATTAACGCGTTAGTCAGTGGAAAGCAGTGGACATCTTCGCTTGCGTCAGTCGAAATGTAGTTGAATTGCTCGCCGCAGTTGTTTGCTGGGAACAGTACTGACTGAAAATTATGAGTAATCCTGAAACGCCTGCGGTGTCGATCTCAGCCAAGGTGTCGATAGAAAAGGAATTAGTGATTCCTTTTTTAAATCACATATTACTTTTAAATGCAATTTGTAAGAAATGTCGAACACCCGAGTTATAAATGAGCTTTATCGTACGTTATACTTTAACTGAACACTCGACCGTTAAAACGACCATGGTAGAAAGGAAGGCAGATTGCGATGGTGATAGACAGAAGCTTAGTCAGCGAACGTAAGTTGAACCTTAGTCCACAAATCTTCTCTCCCTAAACTGATGACATGAACTGAAAATACGGCCACCCGTGACCTCAAATAAACGAAAGGTAAATATTTTTGGTGACGAATGGTCATACAAAACGCACATGATGGTTACCTGAAAGTTTGCTTGAAGAAACGATTTGAATAATTGTGATTACGCTAGTTTGCAGTCTCCTGAACGGTTGTGGCCAGGGTTTTTCGGGCTTAGTTTGGGAAGTTTAGAATAAGCCCTTACGACTCATACCAACTGCTTATCCTAAATACTAATTATTTCAACTCACCCTAACTGCTAGTCCCAACTACTAACCTTAACTTCTAGTCCTAACACCTAACTCTAACTTATAACCACAACTACTAACCATAACCTCTAACCTCAACTTATAACCTTAGCAACTAATCCAAATAACAAACCATAGTTACTACTAACTACTAACCCGAACTCCTATTAGCAAATCCACCTAAATGGAACTTCTCCCTTGCCCATAGATACCCAAAAGAATGCAATCCAGCTTAATCCTGACTACTGAAACCCTTTCAGTAGGCATCAAGTAAGGTAATCACCAAGTGGGGTTGCAGGAGCATTCGTTACCTATTTTTTTAGGAAAATATATCTCACACCCTGTACTACCTGCAGAACAGCCACATTTGAAAACCTATCAAAGAACATGAAAACTCACACAACACTGACAGTCGATTGTGCTGTACGACGAATAGAACCGATAGCCGAAAGCCTCAGGGCAAACTGGAAGAACTCGACCTCCTCCAGGCATCCCTCGTCTTCTTCATCTCTTGACACAAAGAATGTGCCAATGATATGCAAAAACTGCTGCTGTGGAGCGTAAACAACGTCTAGACTCCTTACGGGACCACTGGTTGAGTTTACACAGGCGAGGTGCGAACCTAGGTGAGGCAGGAAAGGGAAGCAGTTTAGTTAGGACTGGATCTGTTCAGCTATGTTGATCTGAACGCTTGCTGACTTTTGTGCTCTAGGTAGGTTTGTTAACGTCTTTTAGTCTGCACGAATTATAGAAATGTTGACCAGAGCACTTTGCAAGTTGCTCATATTGCTTTTGCAACCCTATCTAGGCAAGAAGTAGGATAATATGGAAAATGGTGGTAGTGTTGACATTGTCGACTGGGTTACCCGACAGACGAGTCCCGTTGTGCCTTAGCACTCACTCTCTAGCCCACCAGCAGCCACACAGCACCTAGTTCAATAGACAGACGAACAATGCCGACAAAGACAAGGGAGCCTGGAATGAACATTTCTGGCTCATTAACCGTCAACAACCAATCATACTTAACCCCAGGTGATGCAACACCCGAGGATTGAACCCGCAACCTGTTGAATAGAAGTCCAATGCGCTGACCCACCGCGTTGATTGGTTTACGAACGCTGACCAATCTTTTACGGAACTAATTTGTCCCATTCTGCCTTTTAGCTCACTCATGAGCTGCGCCAGTAACCCGTCAGCGTCTTGTATCACAGGCCAAATAATATGCCCAACCAAAACTAAGGATACTAAAATGGCCGTTTCTGGTTTATTAGTCGTCAGCAGCCAACCATTCGCAATCCCCTTAGGCTTACAGGCACAGACCAAAAGGCAATCATGGCCCAGAGGGACCGCTGAGAGGACCCGCTTGCCGGTCAAGCAGCGGCAGCATGCCGGCGAAACACGTTTCTGGGTTTTTAGCTAGTACCTTTGTTGTCAAGACAGTTGCACTTATAGCCTGGCTACCTGTTGGAAATTTAATGAATATTACTCAACTACCCCGCTGCGGCTGATAGACTTCGACCAAAAATATTCGCGCCAGAATTTTATCTGTGCTTATGAAGCTTAGCTCAGACTAATTTACTCTAAGTTAGCTATTAAATACCGATGAAATATTTGGCCAATATACACTATGCGGCAGGGAAGACACTGGGGATTCGCGTTCCGTCGTCTTCATAGATCTTCCTTCCATTGCAAAAGCTGCAATATCCATGCTACCTTCTGTCTTGTGGCTCCAATTTACGGCTCATCCAGCTGATCGCATGGCAGCCAGTGATTCATAAGCAGAAGTGTTATAGGCAAGGACAAGAGAAAACGGAGACTTCCTACCAGTAAGTACTTCAAAGACCTCGACGATTCCAGAGGTCAGGCCAACCAGAGCCAACAGCTGGTCACGGGGACGCTTTTGATCCCAAATGTTATCCAGCAGTCCGTGAGGAGCGGGTAGGGTCGCAAAACTGCACGTCGAGATGTAAGCCGAGTAGTTGAATGCCGACACAAGTTTATCTGACAAGGAGGATTCGAAAGGAGATGGTGAATGTGTTCAGCCCACAGAATTGAGTAAAAGAATAATTCGGAAGTGAATACTTACTTAGGCGGGAAGACAGAGCGTGTCAAACTGTGTTTTAACATCACAACTCTACTAACATACCTTGAGAATCCTTTCGAAGTTCATATAGAAAGAGACGGGTATCGGGTGACCAATAAACAGCCAGAAATGTCGCATCAGCTAAAGTGGAAAAGCAGAATATAAATCACTTTTCACACGAAGTTTCTGCGAAAATCCTTTTAGAGTTTTGTGCAGGGTTAGAGTGCAGCTTGTCAGTAGTACAGTTTTGGGTTCTTGGGGGAATTTTATTTATTTATATGTGGTACTCCTCGCTTCTTTTCCGAATCCGATTTTTATGATAGAACGATGCCACAAACCAGCCAAAGGACATCGAAAATTCCTAAGTTACGAAGGATAACCATGAGGAATAAGCGCACGTCAAACCCTAACTCAGGCGCAATAACTGACATTCGAAATGTTGAATTTGTTTGCTTTACTACTAATTTTGTGTTAGTAAGAAGCATTTATAATAATTCCGTCCTCTTCGTTTCATCCATCCCCATTATCACTGTCCCTCGTTCTCGTTCGTTGTGTTCGAATTCGTTGATTCCTATAACTCTTTGTTCACCGTTCCTTGCTCTCGTTCACTTTTAAACCGACAAACACACGTTGGTGTCATTCGCAGGACTGCTCGTTTTATTACCTCGAATGTATGCCCACCTTTTAAAATGGTTACCCCGCCTTGTTATTCTATCGTGCTCTGTTACTCTCACTGTTTATTACTATACACGACAGTTCGACCGTCGTAGTCCGACGATGTCCACCGTATGCTCCACACCATGGTGGTGCAGGGACGGTGACTTGCACGTGAATTAGTTTAAAGTGATAGCAGCCTTGCGCTACAGCTACCGCACTCTCTCCTCCTCCCCCACCTGAGCCCTGTGTCAAGACAGAGTCAAGAAGACCGGAGGCGGGAGAGGACGCAGGTGACTGGCACGGCCGGAGCCGCCCCTTGGCGTGCCACCACACCCACATGTTCGGCATTTGTTATGGGAGCGCAACCCGAATAACGCCTGACGTGCCCTGATGTGGCCCCCGTGTTGGGCCAACGCATCTATCACGTGGCCCGTTTAGGGGGCACGTTTATTACTATAGGACCATAATGAATATCCGAGTTAGCTAGACTGGCTTATGGCGTGTCCTTTGATCTGGAGTTCGTCTATTCCGGCGAATAAAATAACAGTGGAGCATGAAAAAATCTAGAAAATATTAACTCTAACTACTGTGACCGTAGAAAGTGCCCGCACTTAGGACCATGGTTACTGGTCACTAGGTGCATACGCGGGTGTCGATCAATGCAAGGGCCCTCAGGTAGGATGAGTTGTGAAGTTAGCAGGTTCCTTTGTACAAATAACAGGCAAACACTGGGGCAGCACAAGCAGCCATACTACCACGTGGAGTGAGATAGAGTCGCTGCTGCATGAACACCGCGATTCACGAGTAAATATCATAAGTTTCAGCGTTAACTTAAATTAACAGTGAAAAAGAGTCAAAGTTAGTACGAGTAGACCGCTCGAATAAAACGTGTATGGATTTTGGCGGTCCTTTTATACCGGAAAATCGCAGGTGGTCTCGTTAAAAAGTGATTGGACAGGATAGTAAGATTAATATTACGAATAAAACTGCGGGTACAGAGGAGACATACAACCCTGGTCATTTGGTGCAGGCGATTAGAAAGAAAACACAATTGAATCCCCTATATTGAACGTCGTTCACTGACCCCAATACCCCAGTACATTGCCTAGCTGAGGTCCCGAGTATTCTCATAGGTCTCCAAAAGTTCGGGATCTCGACAGCGAACCCCTCTGCTCTAGGTATCCGTGTAGAACGTTCGGTAGACAGTAAAATGATTCTTATAGCTTAAATGGCACGAGTAATAGTCAACTGAAAGTATAATTTGTCAGTTTTTCTGCCGTTTCTGTTGTACATACCACTTCATCCTGCTGCCGTCACCGGTGACTGAGCTGGTCGGATACTGCCGGAGGACCGGTAAATCAAGTACGTATTTAGCCTTTGGGTAGGCGGTGCGATAAAACAGAAGGGATCCTGGACACCGCCAACAAAACCATATTTCGTCACCAACACGCAGAATAGATTTTCCACCTCATTAAATGTTAACCAAAATTCTGAAATGCGATTTCAAGTCAAAAAGTCTTTTTGCGAGTGCACCCCGAATAACGCCTGCTACGCCCTGATGTGGCCCCCGTGTTGGTCCGACGCATCTACCACGCATGTACCAGGCGGCCTGTTTAGGCGGCAGAACTTCGAATAAATTATGTATAAAACTTACACAAATATTCTTTCATTTACTACTTCGGTAGCAAATTACGTCTTCCTAAAATTCTAGGAGCAATGTTTGCTTTTACATCAAATTAATCCAATATGTCCTTTTGAAGTATTGAATGAAAGTTTAGCGACAAGCTGCAGTCAAAATTATTTGGCAATTGAAATCTGTTGTAACAGAATTATATCCTTTTTCAAGTACAAAATTTGAAGAAAAAGAAGGAGGAGAAGAAGAAGAAGAAGAAGAAGAAGAAGAAAAAGAAGAAGAAGAATAAGAAGAAGAAGGAGAAGAATAAGAAGTACATGCAGCAATTTTCTATCCGAAAAGTACATAAAAAATATTTTTACGCACATTTTCTAAAAAAATAAATTTTGATTTATAACGACATCGAAAATCAATGGCTAAGCGCATACTAACTAAGTAGCCGGAAGGAAGCTTGTTCAAAAGCCCTCATTAGGACGTGACTGAAATATTGTGCGATTATGTATCATGATAAGTAATATTACAACGCTACTTACACATTATTTTTAAATTTAAAAATCCATTTCAGAATTTTGGCTAACATTCTGCGAGTTTGTGCATCTACAGTTCTTTCCACATTCCCTCAAAGGTTTGCTTTGATGGCACTGAACGACGAATCGTTAGCCACCGAATGTTACTAAACTCTACTCAGGTTCATATTCGAAACTTGCATACGTAACGGCTGAACGGTCTGTTGGGCTGAAACCGGGGATGACTTTGATCCCGAACGTGTTCGCGGCCGCAAATTTTCAAAATTTTTTCTCTCAGCTTAGCCTTTAAAAGGCCACATGTGCTAGGCACTTCAAGGTCACATATCTACGAGAGGCCTCCACAACTGAGGCTCTGAATTCGGAAATCTCTCCACCTTTTGCAGCCTAACCTGAGGCGTTTGCACCAAAAGGTCGCCATAGAAACCCCGTTTGCAGTTTGCAGGTCTCGTAAGTTTACGAAGTCTTTCTATGCATATGATGAGGACATCTCTAGACTTAAATTGGTCGTGAAATTGACTTTATTCTGATAACGCATCAAAACCTGTTTTCCTATTTTGCCTTAAATGAGCGATTGGAGGCAAAAAATACACCATTTGAAGGCCTGTGGTCATTCTATGGGTCAGAGCCGAGAGTTTCTTAGCCTTATGCATGTATGTGAGCTGCTAACCCATTCGTGATAAAATCGAATTCTATGCAAGCAAAGTGGGGAACGTACGTGGGTTATTCGCTGGCATTGAGGAAGAGACGGGCACAGGTGGGGAAAAACAGAGCGTAGGAATTCTGTTAGAGATGAAGAGAAGTCAACAAGGGTTATCAATTGTCATTTGGAACGACGAAATGACAGAAAATTATTAACACCTCTTTGTTGAAGGGAATCTTAGCACCCTTACCGTCCATTTCTGCAACAGTCAATTCCAGAAAAGCTAAAGCGAGGAATGATTTGGCTGCAACATAGGGTAGGTTGTCAGAGGTGAATTAAGTCCTCGGAAGGAAACTAGGTGTTTCCTAACCAATTCAGGGTTTTGAAGCTATTTTTCACCAACCCACTCAAATTATTTGGGATTTTTTTGAGAAACTAAGGGACTCTATGAAGAAGTAGACGCGACTGCTGGAACAAGATCATATTTGCCTGACGTTTCAGACTTATGTTTTAATCCATTATCAGAAACAGCATCAGATACCGGTAAGTTACAGACGGGACGTTGAAGTTTTTATCGGATTCTGTAACTGTGACAATTATTGGATCCCGCTCTCCTTGAGGATGTTTGTCCTTTGGTGCGATGGTTGTTTGATGGTCAGCATTCGAGTATTGATTCGCTGAAATTTAATCAACCGTATTCGATGTTGGCGAGATAATGGTCCAACCATCTGCCTCACAGGCTTAAGCATGCTTGAATACTGGTTCCCTGGCCCCCAGTCTAGTAACAAGTGCAATGATCTCCCAACCCCACATTTCGGACTGAAATTTTGTTTGACCGAAGTAATCAGTGCCTTGGGGAGCGCGCTAGCAAGCATTTTTTCCAACGCCAGTGCTGGTGAGCCAGATTGCAGAACAATCCTCTTGCTAGCATTCAACACGGGCGATGAAATTTAATCGATTAACGACTGGAAAGCTGGTCATCAAGCCATCATCGCACCAGGGGACAGGCATACTCGATTAAGGAGGGAGAAGTTAGTTGACATAGGTATGCAGTAGCATAGCGACTCTCGAGCCCCGCCAGCAACCGCAAGACAGCTTAGGATAAAGGCATAATAACAGGACCGACAAAGACAAGGGAGACTTGAATGACCATTTCAGGCTTATTAGCCGCCATCAACCTGCCAAACCCAAACCCAGGTGCTGTGGTGTCAAGGTTCTAAATCGCGACCTGTTCGTTAGAAGTCCAACGCTGTACCCACTGCGCCACGAGCTCGTTGTCTTGCTGATTTCGATCGGGAATATTACCAATGGTAATTGGGCGCTCACTGATCGGTTACAGGACTCACTCGTCCCGTTGTGCCTTGGGGTTAACTCTAGAGCCTCGCCAGCAGCTACAGAGCAGCTAGTGATATAGGCAGAATGGTATTAGTGACAAAGACACGGGAGACTGGAATGGCAATTTCAGGCTTATTAGCCGTCATCAGCCAGCCACACCCAAGCCCAGGCGCTGCCGTCCCAAGGTTCGAACTCGCGACCTGTTGGTAAGAAGTCCACGCTCGAACCCACTGCACCACGAGCTTCTTTTCTTGTCAGTTTCAATGGGGAATATAAACAATGGTAGTTTGGCACTCACCTATTGGACGAATGATAGTACATATAGGCCAAAGGATATTAACTCTATCACTAGCCTCTCTGCTCTAGCGTGCATCCCAAGACACAGCGGGAGGAGTGAGTCCCGTGATCAATCGGTGAGTGCCCATCTCTCATATTTATGCATGTATCCTGACAAAGAGGCAGAAATCGCACGTACCGCCGCCTCTGGTTACCACTGAACTGCGCCAATAACGCAGTTGCCTGCGCTTGACTTTCACCGGCTCCGCCGAACCGGTCGGGGCGACCTCTCACGTCAGTGTCACTAGCATCTTCCGCCATCTGTGTCGGCGCTTGCGATATCGAGGATGGTGTAGAAGGTAGTCGCCCGGGCCGCCTAGGGGCAATTTTCTGCGTCTTCATTTGTTCTGCTTCTGTGAAGCCCAAATTTGTGGCACCGAAGGTTCTACCTCGGCTGCCCTCGTCAGTATCGTCAGCTGAACAAACATCATCATTGGCTTCCAGGGCGTTCGAGCGGAAGGAGCGAAGAGACAGGCTTTGGATGAATTTTAATCGCAGCGTGTCGAGGTGCTCCGCGGAGAGTAGATGAGCATTCAGGTCGGGCGACAGAAGGCTGTGAGGAGCCAGCGTGGTAAAGTAATTCTCCGCTAACTTTAGAGCAGCCGAGAAGTTCTTGGCCGCACCCCCTGACCCGATGTGGAGACAAATGACGCAACAAGAGTGTGAATTCCTTTAAGTGCAAACTGGACGCGCATCAAGCTTCTCCCTTACAGTTTAAGTGCATATAATTATATTACTAGAAGTATTTGAGTAATCCTTTAGGTATGACTAGATGAAGGCTGCTTTATTCTTCCATCGCATTATGCAAACAATGTCTTTTCAATTTTCCTTTTGTTTTTAGTCACTTTGTTACCAAGACGTTCTTGCACATTTTTTTAACAGGTACTCATAGTTGATGTAGGACAGGCTTGTCTTCTAGCTTATTAAATATTACTTATGGTAAGGATTACTTATTTGGCCCACCAAACAGGACCCAGGTACAGGATCGCCACACCCAAGCAATAAAAAATGGTGCTGCGCATAGTTCCGGGAAGGATACACATGCCCGTGTCCTAATCCTAACGTTAAATCTAAACCATTGCCTTTATCCTACACTTAACTAAACTCTAATTCTATGGCTGACATCAACATTAACCCTAACTTACCTTAGACATATCCTTAACCCTAACCTTCACCTTAACCCTAAGAATAAACATTTCGCTATTTTCCTTGGAGTTTGGCATAAAGATGATTTTATTGCGGGAGCTTCCTGTTCTCATGTCCCTGAACGGCATCCTTACTTTATTTATTTACGAGGAGCAACAAGAGTGTGAATTCCTTTAAGTGCAAACTGGACGCGCATCAAGCTTCTCCCTTACAGTTTCAGTGCATATAATCATATTACTAGACATATTTGAGTAATCCTTTAGGTATGACTAGATGAAGGCTGCATTATTCTATATCGCATTATGCAAACAATGTCTTTTAAATTTTCCTTTTGTTTTTAGTCTTTTTGTTACCAAGATTTTCTTGCTCCAGGGCCTTTCTTATAGGCTCAAGTCAACACTCAACGTTGTCATTAATAAGACAGGTTAAGAAAGACCAAAACTCCCTGAACTCATGCAATAAAATGAGTTCAGCTGAGAGCCCATGCGAAATCGACATCGTACACTCAGTGGCCGATCTCATGAAGTGTTAAACGATATCCTGAAAAACATCACCAATTGGAAAAGTGTGCGGTCGTAATTTGCAAAACGATTCTATGATAAAATTATTCCCTCAGGATGCAGGCTTTTGAATACACCTCTTTTCTGTCGTCTATAGTTACAGCATTAGTAAAAAATTACCATTTGACTTACATAAATTTTTCTATTGATTCTTGATCCCTTAAAAATTCAAATATTTTCCTAATAGAAAATATGTATATGCATTCAGGGTTTCCTAACTGAAGGCTGCGTAAGGCGAATCTTATGGACGTAAATACTATAAAAAAATATGGAATATAAGGCTTCGATAATTTTATAAGGAATATTGACCAAATATAATATTTTGCAAGCGGAAAGATTGAATAGAAAGATACGATGTTTTATGAGTGGGAATTCTACTGTCCTAAGAAATCTCATAATAAGAAACCTTTATAAAACCCAAACATATCCTTTCTTCAAGTATAAATTTTAACCTGGATAACAATTTCTAGCAAAAGAATACAATAAAGAATATTTTTATTCAGGAAGAAGTGGCACCCACTGATCAAGTTACGGAGCATGCCTGTCCCATTAGGCCTTGGGGTTCGATCTAGAGTCCTCGCATGCAGTCGCATAGTGACTAGTGACTTACAAATGATGAAGTACCGAAAAAAAACAAGGGGGCTCGGAATGACCATTTTCGGTTTATTAACCATCCTCGGCCAGTCATCCAATCCCAAGTGTGGACCACCTGGGATTCGAACGCGCGAAATTTTGTCATTGAGTCAAACGCGCTGCTAATAAACCACGGACTCGTTGTCTTGTCGTTTATGCTCGGGAATATCGATGATGACTGATAGGACAACGAATCTGTGGCTTATTGGCAGAGCGTTCCACTCAATGACCAAAAGTCGCGGGTTCAAATCGTAGGTTTTTCAATCATGGGTTTCAGTATGCCTGGCTGATGATGGCTAATAAGCCAGAAATAGCCATTCCCATCTCCCTTATCTTTGTCGGTACTTCATCATTTTTATTTATCTTTTTTTCAAAACCGATTCAAATTTACAAGGGCATTGAAAATCAATGACGAATACACATACTATATAAGTAGTCGTTTATGTAGACTGTAGTTTTTGAAGACGGCCGAATAGGAGCTTGTTCAAAAACCGGAATCCTGTTGCGGCTGAAAAATCTTGTGGTTATACTGTACAATAATTATTTTTACTACTGCACTTAAGTTATCTTTTCTAATCAAAGACTTAGAACATGTCAGGTGCAAGTTCCTCTGTATATATAACCCATTAAGGTGGATCTTAGGCTCCAGTTATTTTGCTCCAAAACGAATTTATTTATGAAAGCAATCTCCCAATGAAACCATATAATCTTTGGAAAACGCAAGTTGAAGTAAACAGAGAGGGTACCCGCCACTCCCGTCGGTAATTTCACTTGCAGTCTGCAGGTAATGTTTGCCAGTTGAGGGCTGTTTACTGGTTCGTTCTAAATGAACAAAGAAAAATGTATAAAGAAAACAATTATGGACAGTAGGTAAAGTAAGATAGTGCACTTTTGGAATACATGAAAAGTCTGAAGTTATAGAGGGAGAGAAGTTCCCTCACGTTAACTCTCTAATGATGCTTGTATTCAATAGTGTAAAACCAAACGACCAGAAATCGATGATTGAGTATAAATGTTGCTGATCGACCCGATCTGCCTTCAGGGTAAAATAGGGTTGTCCCAGGTTAAAACGAAGCTTTAAGGCAGTTTCATAGCAAAAAAACAGCCGTACGTGTGAGGCAAAATACGAGGTACGGCGGAATGACCATATTGTACTTATTGGCCAACATCGGATCATCATCATCATCATCACCATCGGATCACACCGCAGGTACTCTACCTTTACCTGTTTCTGTCCGATAAAGAGTTCGATCGCGAATCCAAACCGCCAGAGCCCTAAAGTTCTTTTTCCAGCGAAGACTCTCCCGCATTCTTGGCCGAGAGTTTAGTGGCAAAATACTGGACTGACAAACCTGCTAACCCGATCGAATTCACTGTACTCTCTCGCTATATCGCGCTTCCACTCTCACGGCTACACTCTGTAGTGGATGTCACATGCAAGTATGCCTAAATATAAATGTATATTGTGGATTTTTCGCTGGCTCGCACATCTTTATTTCTTGTGCATGCTTTATCGGTTGGTTTGTGCAGGTGGTTTCATACAAAGGACGCTTTTGGCTGAGAGGATACTCAATCAGAGTAGTCGATTGAGCGGCCGGAACGCTGAATGCTACAGCAAAGAAGAGCACCGGTAGACTCAATTTTGCGTTGACCAGCATCTCGTGTCACTCTTTCAGTCTCGACGTGTTTCGTTTAATCATTAAATATCTAATAGAACTGGGTAAGTAAGTCAAAGCGGATAACTGCATTACGCACCAAATAAAACTCCCTAATGATATACGATACATTTAGTCGTGAGTAGATTATAAATAATGTGTTTACATAACTTAAACGAGACTTATATACTTTCTGAGATACTATTAAGGGCTTATACTTATAAGGGCTTAAATATATGTAAAAAAGCTGTATACATATGTGGATCTTACTTCAAGGACTTTCAACTTTCACGGGGTTCTGGAATCAAGCAGGCAATCAAGCAGGGATAACTGAACGCTAATCCGTTGAAGAACTCTCACTCGTTTCAATCTGCCTTGTGGTTCACTATCGAGCCCCGCCAGCAGCCACACAGTGGCTAGTAGTAGAATATGCAGACGAATATTGCCGGCAAAGACATGGGAGACCGTTAGACTTGAACATTGGACTTCTAATCAACGGGTCGCGAGTTCGAACCTCGGGTGGTGCACCACCTGGGCTTGGGTATGACTGGCTGATGACAGCTAATATGCCAGAAATGGCCCTTCCAGCCCACTTGTCTTTGCCGGCAACATGCATCCGCCAATTCCACTACTGGCCACTGTGCGGCTGCTGGTGGAGCTCGAGAGTGAGCCCCAAGGCAGAGCGGAACGATTGAGTTCCGTTAGCGATCGGTGACCGTTCGTCAACGAATGTCAATATTCCAGATCTGAACCAACAAGACAACGGGCCCGTGGCTTTATAGTTAGAGAGTTCGACTGCTGATCAATGGGTCGTGGGTTCGAGCTTTGGAGGGTATAACCCTTGGGTTTGCGTATGGCTGGCTAATGATGGCTAATGAGCCAGTAATGGCCCTTCCATTCACATTGGTCTTTGTATATTAACATGTCGAGAAATAGAACATCTTACGAGAAAACACCATAACCAATCGTCATAAGGCTCACATGAAGCAGAGCTTAGATATGCATAACCTGCAATGGAAAACGACAGTCAAGTTCCTTCAACAATATTTTAATCAATTCAGCAAATCTCTCATTTAAAAATGAGCATCTTTGAGTTCGCGAAAAAAACCTTGAGTGAAACAAAATGTTGTATATTAACATGTTGAGAAAGAGAACACAGTAGGAGAAAACATCATAACCACGGCTGTATTAGCTAAAATCAACGAGATACCGAAAATTACTAATACTTTCTTATTTTTAGAACGTGGTTAAGAAAGGTTATCAGCTAATGCACTACGAAAGGCCTTGATTCAGCCTTGGTTCAACCCTGCTATGAATGATTCCCACGTTAAAAGTGTCAGTGTGGGCCTTTAACGAAGCTAACAAAAAGTAAAATGTTCATTTCCATCCTTCTTGTACGCAACTCCGCTTAGTTAGGAAAATCAACAATAAAAAGCCTACCAAAAGGGGAGACAATGCATACTTGGAAGAGCTAAACATATTAAAATTCATAGTAAATCAGGAAACAAATCTAGTCACAAGATTATCTAAGTTGGATTTGGTTGGAAGTACGTTGGTTGGTCACTTGACATTTAGGTAGGACACAGGTCTACTATATATTTCCCAGGGGTGTAGGGGTACTAGTTAGGGGTAGCACTACACAGATAGCATTTGGTCGCTCCATTTGTCTCGTACAGGTGGTGAATGCTCCTGTGGCCGCCTCTAACTGGTACCCAACACTCACCTGTGGCTCCTCGAAGTTGGGTTCTTCCCAGCGGCCACACCCCGGGCAACCGTCACGACCGGCGGGCTAAACCAGGTGAGGGTCTCCGGTGTTGTGTGTGCCTCCACACCCGGTATGCCTGACTCCCGAACTTCCCACCTCCCCCTCTCAAAAAGTCCTACGGTGGGGGCGACAGCAACCCCGTAGGCGGCCCAGACTAACTCGGGTCGTTCTTCCACTAAAAACAAAACCGTGACCCATAGTGGAGTTCGGCAGCCGTCTGGGATGTCCGAGCAGCCCTATTTAGGGATAGCACTGCTTGCCTCCTCGCGGAGGAAGGGGCTAGAAAAATGTGCCCTAAAAATTGCTGGTTCTCACGTCTTCTGCAGCCGGCCGCGGCTCGCAGATCGCAAACTACGCGGTCGTAAAACTCAAACAAACAACAATACCCCCGTCCCCATCCCCCTAGCCATACTCTCCAGGCTGCTCGGGTGAGTCCACTCACACTAGCAGCCTGGAATGTTCGTTCCCTTTTAGACAATCCTAAGAGCAACCGGCCGGAACGGAGGACGGCGCTAGTCGCTCGGGAACTGGTGCGCTACAAGGTGGACATTGCTGCTCTCAGCGAGACCCGATTCTCTGAACAGGGTCAGCTGGAGGAGGTGGGGGGCCGGCTACACTTTCTTCTGGAGCGGCCGGCCAAAGGCAGAGCGACGCGACGCTGGTGTTGCCTTTGCCATTCGTAACGACATCGTGGGACGTCTGCCCTGTCTGCCGCAGGGTATCAATGATCGCCTGATGAGCCTCCGCCTGCCTCTTCGGGGAGACCAGTTCGCCACCATCATCAGCGCCTACGCTCCCCCAATGACGAGCTCTGATGCGGCGAAGGACAAATTCTACGAGGACCTGCACGCCTTGCTGGCGACTGTGCCGAAAGAGGACAAGTTAATTGTCCTTGGTGATTTCAATGCCCGCGTCGGGACGGACCACGCTGCCTGGCAGGGGAGTGCTGGGTCCCCACGGTCTCGGTAGCTGTAACGATAATGGCCTCCTTCTTCTGCGCACGTGTGCGGAACACCGTCTCCTGCTGACCAACACCTTCTTCCGCCTTCCGACGCGGGAGAAGGCCACGTGGATGCGACCCTCGGTCGCGGCGCTGGCATCTGCTGGACTATGTTCTCGTCCGGAGGCGAGATCGACAGGACGTGCTGGTAACCAAGGCGATCCGCGATGCCGATGGTTGGACAGATCACCGCCTCGTCATCTCTCAGATGAGGCTCCGACTGCAACCCCGACGAAGGCCCAAGGTAAGAGGCCGCCATGTAAGTTAAATACTCTTTTATTAAATTTGCCTGCTCACTGTTTTGATTTCAGCAACCAAATAACCGAGAAACTGGAGGACCTGCATGCTCCAGATGATAACGCTACCGTGGAGACACGATGGTGTCAACTGCGAAATGTCATCCAGTCCACCGCCCTCGATGTA
The DNA here is from genome assembly GCA_017591395.1 of Schistocephalus solidus. NCBI lineage: Eukaryota > Metazoa > Platyhelminthes > Cestoda > Diphyllobothriidea > Diphyllobothriidae > Schistocephalus > Schistocephalus solidus. The sequence goes on along the minus strand of WEDG01004057.1, from coordinate 350 downwards.
CTCGGACGCGAACACCGTCGACACCAGGACTGGTTTGACGACAATGACGCCGACATCAGCAACTTACTCGCGGAGAAGAATAGACTACACAAAGCCAACATGGACATTCGGACTGACCACGCCGTGTGCTGTGTGTCGAGTGGCTGACCAGTGGACTGGGAGTAAGATTAGCGATGGTTCCCTCCATATCCCCGGATTTAGTGAATCCTGCAGTGTGCGTTATGGTCAGGTTCTTGCTGTGGTGCGCATATGGGTACGCCGACCTGTCAGCCAATAGCCTTTACATCAAACCAGTCCGACCGGTCGACGGTGGTCTGATTTTGTGGGTGGGGAGACAGGGAGGTCGACAG